>JAWDEX010203700.1:0-11336 GCA_035221805.1 Trichilia hirta
TATGTTGTAGATTCCCTGAGTTTAAAATTTCATCTAAGATTGATTCAGTTATATATATATATATATATATTGCTTTTTCTTATTTATGATTATATATATGTTTACACAATTTTATACTATTTCAGTATCTACTCACTGAATTTTTTTCAAACTCACCCTACTATAATTCCTAGTATGTGCAGGACTCCATTCATAGGTAAGGACCTGTAGGATTTTGATAAAGAGTATTAGAGTTCTAGATTCTCCTTATAGTCACCTAGAAATTTTATTTTGCATGGGTCCATCATTTGGTGTATTGAGCATAATGCTCAATAATATATATAAGGATTTATATATTGCTTATATGTCTTATATATATTTCTGTATATGTATAAATATACATCTGTATTCTCTTAGTGTATGAGTAATATTCTAATGGTGGGCACGAAGCCCTTTTGTTTTGAATTTGAATTGCATATCTATCATCTGCATTATAGGTTATCGATCGAGTCTATCTGAGGTTTGTGAGGGTAGCATATCTCTACTTTCATATCATCACGATCTCGACTATCGAAATATGATAGAGTGGTATCAAAGCATTGTTTAGAGATTGGTGGCTATAAGTAGAGTGTAGTGCGTCACATGTGTAATATGTCTAAGATACTTTCGTGTGGGGTATTACCTTTTTAAGTGCCTAAATAGTCTAATGCATCTTTATTTTTCTAATAATATGGAATTAAACTAAAACTATAGTTTATCTGACCTGTGATTCTACGTCTTAATAGTTGAATCATGTCCTCCCAAAATCAAAGTTCATCTGATAGAAACTAAAGGATTTCTTCTTTAGATCAAGATTCATTTAGACCTCTAGTACATTTTATTAGAACTCGAGGTAGAGGTAGAGCTCAAGGTCGAGTTGATATTCATAAATCTAAAATTTTAAGGGAGAGAATGGAGAAAAGGCTGGGATTAGGCCTTGCTGAGAGAATGCAGAGGATCCAACATGCTGTAGAAGTATTAGTAGATTTAGTTTACCAAAAAAATAAACAATAAGCTTAAGCTCTTCTTGTTTAGCCTCATCTAATAGTCCAACAACCTGTTCAAGTTCCCATTAAAAGAGGATAGGAAATAATGGTAACACTGTAAGATTTTTGAAAGATGCACCCACTCGACTTTTATAGGAGTTGAGTCCCGTCCTAATCCCAGTAAATTTTTAGAGGAGTCACACCAAATATGTATAGCTTTGGGATGCTCACTAGCAAGGTCAGTAGAGCAAGTGAGTTTTTAGCTGAGAGATATGGCTTACGCCTGGTATTTGTCATTCACTCAGAGAAAGAGTGCTACAGAAACTCCCTTAGAATGGCCAGAGTTCAGTGAAGCCTTTCTCGCCCATTTTATGCCTGAGAGCATTAGAGATGCTAAGGTAAGAGAATTTAAGTACTTAGTTCATATTAAGAGTATGACTTTGACAAAGTATGATGTACAATTTACTCATCTCTCCCGTTTTGCCTCACACCTAGTGAGTACTGAATAGATGAGAGTGAAGATATTTGTTAATGGATAGTGAGATTATCTATTCAAATTAGTGTAGGTCATAGATACTACTACATATACTCAAGTCTTGAATTCAGCACTTCAATTTGAATTAAGAGTTAGAGAGACATGTAGAAAAGGAATCTCAAAAGAAAGCAAGAATAGAGAGTTATAGAAAGCCTCGACAGAGTGGCCAATTAGGTATACTTAGTGAGCCTAGTGTTAGAGGCTCTACTTCTAGAAGAGAGACTTCGATGTATAGAGGTTAGAGTAAAAAGAAAGATCGAAGTTCTGAATAATAAGAAGTATCATTTGCTTTAATAACTAAATCTAGCGCACCTATATGCTTGAGGTATGGATGATCCCATTCAGGAGTATGTAAGAGAGAGACAAGTGCTTATTTTAGATGTGATCAGATAGGCCATATGGTTAAAGACTATCCAATTTTCCCTACTCAACCCTCTCACTCTTAGCAGGCAGTACCTTCGTAGATAAGATCTCCTTCATAAAGGGGTTATATGGGCAGAGGCTCGTCTTTTAGTGAAAAAGGACAATAATCAATTGGCAAAGGCCTGTCAACTATGAGTAAAGGTCAAGCTAGAGTGTTTGCACTGACACCTCAAGATATTCAAGCATCAATATGATGGTGACAGGTATCCTTTTTATTAAAATTCTAGATGCTAGAGTTTTGTTTGACCCAAGAGCAATCCATTCTTTTCTCTTTATACTTTGCCCACTGTTTGGGTAAGTAAGTCAAAATCTTAGAATCACCCTGGTCTGCATCTACCTTAGTGGGAAGCATCTTATTGATTTTTATGGTTATAAAATCTTATGCCATTTTTATTAAAGAACGTGTTTACCCTACTAATCTAATCATGTTACAAATTTTAGATTTTGATGTGATTTTAGGTATGAATTAGTTGTTTAGATATCATGCTAATGTAGATTCTAAAAGAAAAACTATCACCTTTTCTATTCCAAATGACTTAATTTTTAAAGTTCAAGGTGATAAGAGTGAGATCCCTGGTAATTTGATATCGGCTCTTAATGCGAAGAGATTACTCAATAAAGATTGCATCGGTTACTTAGCCTACATATAGGTCATTGATGATAGTAAATTAGACCCAACACATATTCTTGTAGTTAGAGATTTCCTAGACGTCTTCCCTATTAAACTACCTAGATTATCTCCTAAGAGAGAGATCAAGTTCAGTATTGATCTTTTTCCAAAAACTCAGCCTATCTCAATTCTTCTATACTGTATGGCACCTACTGAGTTGAGAAAGTTAAAAGTTAACTCTAAGATTTGTTAGATAAGAGATTTATACATCTGAGTACATCTCTCTGAGGTGCTCCAGTTCTGTTTATGAAAAAGAAAGATAGATCGTCGTGGCTATGTATTAATTGCAGACAACTAAATAAAGTTACTATTAAAAATAAATACCTATTACTGAGAATTGATAATTTATTTGATCAGCTAAAGGGAGCTTGATGTTTTTCAAAGATAGACTTACAATTTAAGTATCATCAGCTCAAAATTAAGAAAGAGAATATTTTAAAGACTGCCTTTCATACCTAATATGGGTATTATAAATTTTTAGTGATGTCTTTTAGAATTACTAATGCTCCTACCACTTTTATGAATTTAATAAATCGGGTTTTCAAGCCATTTCTAGAATAATTTGTTATAGTTTTTATTAATGACATCTTGGTATATTCTTTAGATTATCAAGAACACAAGTAGCATTTTTGTATTGTTCTTTAGATTATTAGGGAGCACAAACTATACACAAAGTTCTCTAAGTATAAATTTTGTTTATCGAAGACGGCCTTCTTGGGACACATTATGACAAAAGGTGAAATTTATGTTAATCACAAAAAGATTTAGTCTATACACAAATGGCCTTATTCAACTAGTGTGACTGAGATTAGAAGTTTTTTAGGCTTAGCAGGTTATTACCGGAGGTTTATGAAAAATTTATATGGTCGAATACCTGTGAAGAAGCTTTTCAGTAACTTAAAGATTATTTGACTTCAGCACCTATACTCATATCACCTTCTGATAGTGGGGGTTATTCCATGTATTGTGATGTTTTTAGAATAAGTCTCAAATGTGTGTTGATGCAGTATAGTAAAGTTATAGTGTATGTGATTAGTGATTTTATCACTTGTTTTTTAATTAAGATTTTGTTTAGTTTCGAGTATTTTTATAAGCATTTTTATATGTTTATCATTTGTTTTTGTGCCGATAATGAGTTCATAACATTCTTCAAGAAATATAATAAAATGTTAAGATTTGGTAGATTTTTGAAGAATATTTTAAGGATTGCCAGGGGAATAATGCATGATTATCAATGAAAGGCAATATTGTGCAAGAGCATAATGACCTGTAAGCGTTCAAGGGCAGTTTTGACATTTTTAGAGGCCTTAAATCAAAATATAGTCTCTTAAAAAGTTATAGTAGACATAAAAAGTTTCCAAAGAGTACTCATAAGCCTAATTTTAAATTATATGGTCCTTTAAAGGGAGCCCAAAAAACACTGCTTTTGAATGCACGCTAAAATTACACAATAGTTGGTAAAATGACTATATCTCGAGTTATAGAAATTAGATTAAGACGATTCTAGTTGCATTGGAAAGTTAATAAAAAATTATAAAAATTTAATGAAGACGCCTGAAGTAAATGAAATATTTAAGGCCATAAACTCAAAGCTGGAATGAAGTAGAGTACAAAAATAGAGTATTTTTCGCCGCATCGAGCACAATACTCGCTGCAGTGCCCAATTGATAAATTTTCTAGAATGCTTTTTACTACAGTGAGAACAGTACTCACTGCAGTGCCAAATCAGTGCTAACTCCCCTATTTTTTTATTAATTAGTTCCATTTCAAGATGGTTTTCCTTATTTACTTAGGGTTTCATAAGTCTATAAAAAGGGAACATTTCTAACACAAGAAGGGAGGCTTTTACACACCTAAAAGCATAAAAACAAACCCTAGAAATATTAATTTACAAAGAAGATTCAAGATTCAAGATTCAAGATAAAAGATTGAAGTGAAGGATTTCTTGAGTTCATTCTACCTCTTTCTCTTTATTTCTGATCTTGTTGATTTGTAATTATAGATTCTATGTTATTTAATGTTATTTTCATTAATAATATGTTAGGCTAAACATTTCTAACTAGAGGATTGATGTAGTTTATTTGTTTTATCCATTTTTAATACTATAATTATATGTTGAATGAAGTGGATTGTTGTTTATTCATATTGTTCCATGCTTAATGCTTTTAAACTCTTAGCCATAGTTTGAATAAATTTAGATTTGAATTCTTGCAATCGAGAGAGGGGAATTTGAATTGGACCACGAACATTATAACTAGGTTTATCAATTAGTTAGAAAACAGTTGAATTCCTAGAAAATACAAAGAATAGATCGGTGCTTCATGCATTTTGTTATTTGATTTGTAATAGGGATATTACAAGACAAGTCTTAAAATAGAATTGCTTATCTTGAGAGAAGAAGTTAAGTACATAAATTCTAGTTTTATAAACACAATTCATCAAAGGGTTTAAAAGAGCATTAAAACAGAGTAAAAATAATAAACAAAATCAATTCTCTAGGTTAATTTCATTTAAATTTTAAAGTCTAAGGTGTTGCATTAGTTGTTTATTTTATAGTTTATCATTTAATCTCTAGTTTTAAATTAATTTCTTTTAGTTATATTAGATAAAATTTAGGATTAGTTCACCTGTAGGCATTGATAGAAAATTTATTGACTTCTTTGTGAATACGATATCCTACTTACCATAGGATTATAACTTGACACCAGGATTATAACTTGACACCATATACTTATGGCTAAATTTTACATGTTATGATTTATGTGAAACAATACGCTACTAGGCAATTAAAGGGTTATAAGCAGAACTACCTTATGCATGATCTTAAATTTGCAACAGTAGTGTTTGTATTGGAGATATAGGGACATTATCTCTATAGAAAAACCTTTAAGATATGTACCAATCATAAAAGTTTCAAATATAGTTTTAGTTAAAGGGACCTGAACTTGAGATCGAGACGATGGTTAGAGTTGCTCAAGGATTATGACTGCACGATTCATTACCATTTAGGAAAAGCTAATGTGGTAATAGATGCCTTGAGCAAAAAATCTATGGTTAACTTGTCCTATATCTAAGGTGATAAGAAGATTTTAGCTAAGGAGCTGCATATATGTATGCCTAATAGAGTCAAATTTTGAGTTTTAAAATCTGGAGGACTGATTGCCTAGGTGCAGGTAAAATTTGTTTTAGTAGAGGAGATTAAAGAGGCTCAGTAAATAGCTCCGTATATAAAAGAGAAGAAAGGGTGCATTGAACAAGAAAAAAGAGGCAAAATTTAAATAGATGATTAGGGCATCTTAAGATATTTGCTGTATGTGCTGAATGCATGCAGAACCACGAAATGCAGCAAAAATAACAAGCAGATGGTATTAAGCAGTATATAAATTTTCTATAAATTAAACAAATTTAATTCATATTCATTAATCGTTAGTGATTTACTGATGAAATACAATACTAATAATGTGATATTTTTAAGAAATCAAACATCTTTAATTTCTTACTCTTTGACCAATTTGAGAGAGAGAACGAAGAGAGCAAAAGAGGAAGCTGAGAAACTAAATAAAGTAGCCCGAGAAAGCAAAAATGTTCTTCTTTTTTTAAAAGATTTTATGCAAAATATCATTGAGACATTCTAATTGCAAAATATCATTCAAGTCCCTACTTAAAAAATATCATTTAGCCTCTTAATTTTTAGAAATTATAAATTAACTCCGAATTCTATTTAAATATCTATATATTTATACAATACTGTGATTTACTTTAAATTATAATAAGGTCAATTTCTCAAACTCTTTTTTCGTTAAACTATTTAATGCATAAACTATTTATGATTTTTAGCCAAATAATATCTTTGAGAGTGCTAGCTCTCTTATAGATATTATTTTCTCTCTCATAGTAAGGATAATCTCAAGTTTATGTTATGATCTCTTAGGTTCACTATGATGTTAGTCGTAAGCTGAAATCAGTCTCATTGATCTCATTTCGAATTATTCGAATGCTCAATGATTATAGTTGACGTTTAACAATATACTATAGGTTCTAACTCATAATGAAGAAAATTTTTATGAACTTTTATTCGTAGTTATAGATTTTATATAAATAATCTCTTTTTATTCGTCTAATCCCAACCAAATTAAAGCTCACGAATGTCTAAATTCTAAATTTAGTTTTATTCGAATAATCAGTCAATATGAGTTAAACTTATTACTATAAACTCTTCGTATGATATTTATACTTTGATCAAAGCCTTTGATTTCACTCATTTATTAATATTCGACTAAGAACTCAAATTTGGATCGAGTCAACGGTATCTCAAAATTCACTATATCAAGTCAACAAATTCCTTTTAATAGTTATTTACTTTTCAATATAAATAACATATGATCAAATCGACTTCTGTATACAAGACGTGATTAGTCTTGTATTTATACACCATATGAATTATGTGCATGTATACCGATTGACAACCATAACGTTCAAGGTCTGAGGAGTAGTTAATATACCCATATAATTTAATAATGAATCATTGACATCATACATTTATATGACTCATCATAACTTTGGTTACATTTAAATAATATTTCTCTAACTATTATTTTACACTAATATCTTAATGATATAATTATCATATTACTTGTACTAATATCATCTCATGATATTCATCGAAGACATTCAGTGTGCCTATTATACAATATCAATGCATAGTTGATATTATGTCTGTAGAGAATAATTTAGATAATCTAATTATCTTAGGCGATTCATAAATTTATTCTATCACTAGTATGATTGGATAGAAGAAAAAGCATATACATATGAATTAAAATAATTTTTTTATTAATAAAATATATATACAATACACATATTACAGTAACTTAATATAATATGCCCCAAACTGACAATATGAATGATTTTATGACATATAATACTAACAAACTCCTACTGGTACTAAAGTCATTTGCTGTTGTACTCATACCCATCTTTTTAAGATGCTAGTCTAGCTACTTCAGTGTCATTACTTGAGTGAGAGGGTTAATGATATTATCTGCTAAAGATATCTTTTTAATCAAAATTTCTTCAGCATTAACAAATTTTCTTGATATGTGATACTTTCACTAAATACGTTTAGATTTTTAGTGTGCTTTTAGTTTCTTAGCTTGTACAATAGCACCTATATTATCACTTAATACGCTTATCAGATAAGCCATACTAAAAACTATACCTAGTTTAGATACAAACTTTCGCATCTAAACTGCTTCTTTAACTGCTTTTGAAGCTGTTATATATTCAGCTTCTGTGATTGAGTTGGCTGTTGTCGACTGTTTAGAACTCTTCCAACTCATAGCCTCTCAATTACAAAAAAATATAAAATTAGATGTAAATTTTTTATCATCCATATTTGATTGAAAATCAGAATATGAGTACCTATGAATACTTAACTCTTGAGATTTATGACTTAGAATTAAATTCTTAGTCCTTCTTAAGTACTTAAGGATAATTTTTGCTGTATACCAGTGTTTTTTCCCAGGATCTGCTTGATATCTGCTAGTAACACTTACTGTATAAGCTATATCAGGTTATCTACATAGCATACATTAAGATATCTATAGTTGATGCATATGAGATACTATTTATCCTTTGTCACTCTTCATCAGTCTTTAGACCCATATCTCTTAAGAGATAAAGACCTTGATTGAAAGGCAAGAAACATTTCTTAGAGTTCTTTATGTTGAATTTTTTCAACATTTTTTTAATGTACAACTTTTAAGATAATCTATTATCCTTTTCAATCTATCTCTCTCTATATAAATCCCAAGAATATAAGTTGTATCTCTTAAATCTTTCATTGAAAAAGTTTTAGATAGCCAAATTTTGACTTCTATCATTATGCATACAACATTATCCATAAGTAATATGTCATCTACATATAATATTAAGAACGTGATTGTATGATCTTTAATCTATTTATAAACATATGGTTCATCCGAATTTTTAATAAAACTAAATACTTTTACTATTTTATTAAACCAAATGTTCTAACTTCTAGAGGCATACTTTAATCCATAAATGAATCAATACAACTTGCATACTTTATGTGATTTAGTAGTGGACACAAAATCAACTAGCTATTTCATAATTAGATTTTTCTCAATATATCTATCAAGAAATGCTGTCTTGACATCTATCTATCAAATTTCATAATCATAGTATGTAGTTATGGCTAGTATAATTTAGATGGATTTTATCATAGCAACGGGCAAAAAAAGTCTTCTTATAATATAATCCTAATTTTTGAGTATAACTTTTCGCAACTAGCCATACTTTATAGGTCCCTTACCAATTTTTCTCTTAAAGATCCATTTATTATTAATAAAAACTATTCCTTCTAGAGGATTAATAAGTGTCTAAACTTAATTTACATACATAGAATCTATTTAAGTTTTCATTATCTCTAGCCATCTTCTTGAATCTTTATCTAAAATTACCTCTTCATAAGTTCTAAGATTATCTCCATGATCTATAGCTTTCACTAAGTAAGATTTAAAATCTTGCTCATTAAGAAATTTATATCTCTCTAAGACTATAGGAATCCTAGAAGATTTTTGAGCTAGAACTGGATTAATAAGAATTAAAGTCTATTGACTAGATGTTCTAATTTTAATTTTGTCAAATTGATATTTAAAATACTCTTCTTTTAATTCAATCTCTATATCTGCACCTTCTTGTTCTAGAAACTTTTTTTTTTAAAACGTATGCATTCTTACTGATCGATATTCTTTGATCAAATAAAAAGTAAAATTGATATTCTAAACTTTCTTTCGGATATCTAATAAACTGACCCATCTTTAATTTGAAATCAAGTTTATCAGATTTGATTAACTTGATATATGCAGGACTATCCTAAACTTTTATATAATTTAGATTAGGCTTTTTACCATACCATATTTTATATAGAATCTTTTAGACTAATTTAGAAGGAACTTTGTTAAGAATATGTGCAGTAGTCTGTAAAACATATCCCTATAAATATAATGATAAGTTTGTAAAATTAACTATTGATCGTACTATATCTAATAATATACGATTCTTTCTTTCTGCTACACCATTATGCTGAGGTATATACGGAGGTGTCATTTACGAGAAAATTTCATTTTTTTTCAAAAATTTTTGAAATTTAGTATTCAAGTATTCATCTTTATGATCTAATCGTAGAACTTTTATACTTTTTTCTATTTAGTTTTCTACTTTATTTTTAAATTCTCTAAATTTTTCAAAGGATTCAAATTTGTATTTCATAAAATACCCATACCCATACCTAGATATATCATCAGTAAAGATAATGAAGTAATCAAAACTTTATCTGACTATAGTATTAAATTGTCCATATATATTTGTACGTACAAGATCTAACAATTCTTTTGACCTCTCACCTTTATTCTTAAAGGGTGATTTGATCATTTTCTCTTAAAGACATAACTCATATGACAAAATGGGTTCAAAACCCAATGAAATTAATATTTTGCTAGTTCTAAAGTTGAGTGAGTTGCCTATCTCTTATATGGCCTAGTCTGTGATGCCATAGAAGTTTATGATTGATTTTATTTTGAATTCTTTTATTCATAATAGAAGATAATGAATAACTATTATTTAATTGAAGGACATATAAATTATTTGTATTAATTGCTTTGCCAATACATATATTTCAAAATATAATAAACATTCATTTTCACTAAATTATATAGAATAACCATTATTACAAAGTACAAATATAGAAAATTTGTTTTGTATAGTAAAAGTAAAATACAAAATATTCTTTAATTTTAAAGTATGTTTAAATGGAAACTATAGTCTACATGAGCCTATATGAGTATCAGCAATTATTGCTTTATTCACCATCCTTAAAGCGATCCCATCACCTGACAGTGTAAAATTATTTTACAGTACCTACAATAACACACAGAAATGAGAAGTAGCAGCTAAGTCAAGTACCTATGAATAAATATCTAAATTAACAGTCAATTCATATTCAATCATAAAATTGCTATATATACCTGCCTATTGAGGTATTGAAGACAGTTTTTCTTTCAATGTCCTTTCATCTTACAGTGAAAACACTTTCCTTTATACTATTTTTCTTTAGACTATTTAGGAGATAAAGCCATCTTGGCTTTTTTTTTTCTTAGGTCTAGTCTTTGAACTTTGAGATGAGTATTGTGGACTTTTATTAATCTTACTAGTAGTGACTATATAGACATTCTTATGTCCCTTACCCCTAGTATTCTATTTGTATTACTCTTAGAGATTATTGAGCAATTTAAGAAGAGTACGCTCAATCCTATTCAAGTTGAAATTAGTAATAAAATCTTTAAAGCTGGACGAGAGTGATTGTACAATTAAATTCACTCTTAGACTATGGGACATTCGAATGTCCCAAGCATCTAACTATCTGAGAATATTAATCATCTTAATAACATGATTATTGGACGACATTCCCTCCCTAAGTCTCATACTAAACAGGATAGCACACATCTCATACTTAACGACACGAGAATTTTTTCTCTACAACTCTTATAAGGGTCTGAGTATCTCATATGCAGACTCCATACTCTCATATCATTCCTGTAACTTCTGATTCATAGATGCCAACACGTAGAGTTGTACTCTACGATTATTAGCATATCATTTGTTGAAGGCTTCTTACTCCTCC
>JAWDEX010203753.1:0-11323 GCA_035221805.1 Trichilia hirta
TAAGAGATATTACCTGAGATAAAATTTTCACAAAAATAAAAATCTGCAATAAACAAAATTACAGAGGACAAAATTGGATTATGACAAACGCTAGGCTTCAATCTCTGCCAAATGAAGTAAAAGGTTGTGCATTTATTAGAATGATAGAAGTGCAAGTGCATAGCTAATGAGAAATGCATGTGCATAGCGAATGACTTTAAATTTTCATTAGCCATGGGAGATGTTACAATCTCCAACCATGACCAATAGGACCTCATGTGATCTCTTAATTCATTTATATTATTAAAACTTATTTTTAAATATTATTATTATTTCTTTATTTATTAGTTTAAGATTTTGATTCTAGCGATAACTTAATATGATATTAATCTCCTATTTATCGAATTTCAAACTCATTTTCACTAGCCATATAAAACATTTACGGTATATATATTTGTAATAGTTTAGTTTTTACCTAATTTTGAAAGTATGACTACTAAAAAATTTAATAAATGCAAAATACTCCCTTTTTTGACAATTAATATATATTTTCAAACCATTTATTAACTTATATTTGATAGTTAATAATTTCATTCCATAATCTTAGTTACTAGTTTTTTGTTAAAATGGTAATTATCACCTATCCATTTACAACGACAAAAGAACACTGATACATGTGCTTTGAAATTATGCATAGATGTTTGAACCATTCGAATCATGATGTTGAAGTAACAAGATTGCTTGTTGCAAGTAACTACCAATTTTGGCAGCTGCTTGAAGTATACTTACTGTGAATTGTAATTAACTCGTATGATACTTTATCGTTTTCATTGATTTTGATCTCACAGAATTTCAATTCCTAATGAAAAATGTAGGAATAGGAGCGCAAATTTTCTTTTAATTGTGAAGAACAAAACTTTTTTTTTACATAGAAATTGGAATTGTGAATCCATCAACATCATCCATGGACAGCCCCAAGGCTTGAACTATTTCATCATCCTAGCATGTACTTTCACATGACTTGCAAAAGAAAGACCCAACTTCCATTTGACAACCTAAGACATAGAAACAACGCAACACATGAATTCTCTTACGGTTTTTGATATCTATGAAAGTGCATTGACATGGGCTGAATTGGGATTTTTGTAGGTAGGGAATGTGGATCTCAGCATTTTATTAAATACAAAGTTAGTTTTAAATTTGTATTTCTGTAAGAAAGGATAAGATTTTGAACGTATAAAATTTTTAAAAAATTTATAAGAATATGATAAATAAATATGATCGAATTAAAATATTTAGTAAATGGAAATTTTTTCTTGATAGTTAATGCTTATTAAGTAGCTATAAGCCAACTAAAAATTTCATTTTTTGATTGATATAAATTCAAAATCACAAAAATTCAATTTTAACACACAACACACTCTTTTAATAAAATAATTTTTTATAATTATATTTATATAAAAATATTTGTATAATTAGTGTCGTTTTCGCTTTATTCAATCAAAATGAATTCCTAGTCCTACCCAGCAACCGTTACAGTGGTAAAATATTTAATAAATATTAATTTTTAATAAATTTTTTTTTTTTAAGTTAAAAAGTGGAATGAACGCAAAACTAGCCCCACTGACAATTACAGAAACCAGAACAAACAGTGAAAAAATAACAAAGGAGTGCTAAAAAAAAAAAAATTTAAGATCATAAAATTTCTAGGAAAGTGTCGTTGACATGGCACTTTTCTCATTGAATAAAAAAATTAGGCGTAAATTATTTTGTGTTATTAATGTAATTAACAGAATATATTTTAAAGTTTAAACCAATTCTATGACCAGTTGGATCGAATTCGAATCCTAATCTAAACAATGGGTAATGGGCCGACCGAATGACAATCGTTATCGTTATCACTAATTGTCATTATCAATCATAATTGATAGGTTTAATCACCTTTTCGGAGATCTCAACTTATGTTTAGCTCATCATTGTTGGTGTGGACAATTCTTGACATTTGATAACAACTTCAGAATCAAAACATGGAACCAACCCTTGACAAGGACACAAAACAGAGTTGTTCCGAGAAAAATTTCTCTCTTAAAAGAAAACTCTCAACCGACACCGTTTCAAATCCAATTTTGTTACGCGACAGATCTAGAATTGATAATAGAAGCTCCCAACTGCATAGATTTCGGTATATTACTGCACAGCTAGCAGCCGTTCGTTTTCTGATCCAGAGCTCCATATATATTACCTTCACTAATTGTAAGATTCTGTGCATGCCAAACTGATTAGCATTACCATTACCATGAAAAATTACTTTCTCTGCTACCGTGTTTTAAACCCATACTTTTCAATTCTTCAAATTTTATTCATAGAAATCCAACTTACCTTCTCTTCAACTGACATGATTATACTATCGCTCAGGACTCAAGAGGTTCCTTCGAGACTAGTGCCAAGATCACCAAAAAAGCTTCCTTTTCATCACAACGTTAGCCTTACAGTTTCTCTGACGGTTGGAACGCCACCGCAGAATGTTTCTATGGTTTTTGACACAGGCAGCGAGCTTTCATGGCTTCAATGTAACAAAACACGAGATTCCTATCCGACAACCTTTGACCCCAACCAGTCATCCTCTTATAAACAGGTTCCTTGTTCCTCACCCACCTGCACCAACCAGACACGAGACTTCAACATACCGGCTTCTTGCGACAACAACAGCCTCTGTCACGCTACTCTCTCCTACGCGGACGCTTCGTCGTCAGAAGGAAATCTCGCGTACGATAATTTTTTGATCGGGTCTTCTGAGATTTCGGGTCTAGTTTTTGGGTGCATGGGCTCGGTTTTCAGATCTAACTCGGATGAAGACTCGAAAATCACCGGCTTAATGGGCATGAACCGCGGGTCATTATCTTTTGTGTCTCAATTGGGCTTTCCCAAATTCTCGTATTGCATATCGGGTTCAGCCTTTTCGGGCCTTTTATTACTAGGAGACGCAAATTTACCATGGCTCATGCCGTTGAATTACACGCCATTAATCCAAATATCAACCCCATTGCCATACTTTGATCGAGTTGCATACACGGTTCAGCTTGAAGGGATCAAAGTTTCGGATGAACTGCTCCCACTACCAAAATCTGTCTTGGTACCAGACCATACCGGAGCGGGCCAAACCATGGTTGATTCAGGTACGCAGTTCACGTTTTTACTTGGCCCAGCATATACTGCTTTGAGAACCGAGTTCTTGAACCAAACCACTGGCATTTTAAAAATTTTAGAGGATCAAAATTTCGCTTTCCAAGGGGTGATGGACCTGTGTTACCGCGTTCCACGGAGTCAACGCAGTTTGCCCAAGTTACCAACAGTGATTCTAGTATTTCGGGGCTCCGAAATGAGTGTATCGGGTGAGCGACTCTTGTATCGGGTACCGGGCGAAGTAAGGGGAAGTGATTATGTTTATTGCTTCACATTTGGAAATTCCGATTTATTAGGTGTACAGGCGTACGTCATTGGCAATCATCATCAACAAAATGTGTGGATGGAATTTGATCTTGAGAAATCAAGACTTGGTTTGGCTCATGTGCGTTGTGATTTGGCTGCTCAGGGATTCGGTGTGGGTCTGTAGTGATATGGTCCCACAAACTCAGATGATTTTGAGATCGGGGACACGTGTTTAGTGCTAATATTATATGAATATTATTAATAATATATATTTTTTTAATATTATTTTCTAGCTTAAGGCATCATATATTATTGATAACATGAATCAGGTTTTCTGTGGCAAATTTTGTATTAGATATTTCTTTTACATTATTGGAAGAATCTTCTTTGTTTATTACTTAAGTGGCTAATAATGATTTTTTATATTTGATAAACATGAATTATGAATTTTCTGACAATATTATCATATATTATAACCAATTTAGTTGTGTTACTCTATGAAAAATTTAAAATTATTTAAAACCACACGTTAAATTATTTAGAAATTATTGATTTTGATGGTCCACTCAGTCTCAGCCTTGAGCTTGAAGTGGCCCTAAGCTACTATCCAAGTTGGTTGTAGGTTCTAATGTCGATCCAAAATTAATTTCAGCCTTGGATCCATCTTCAATATCTTAAAGTTAACCTAGAATTGTTTAAAAAAAAAATGAATTCGACTTATTCCCATATCTATTTAAACATCTTAAGGATGTGGTCCATGCAAATTCATTTCCATCTCCGTTATTCTTATGTCTCCATACAGTAAATAAGCTATCAACACAACATTTATAATAATCTATCAACAATAACTGTCAGCTAGCTACAAAATATGTGTAAAGCTTCCTTTGATTAAAAAGATTTTGATCTTAATGTGACCAAAACTAGACTTGTAAGAATATTTGTGTCAAAAAAAAAATGGAAAAAGAATAAGAATTGATAACAAGAAACTCAGTTTGTTTACAACCCTCATGTTTTCCGAAACTTTCAGTATTTCAGAAATTGTGTTTCAATCTATAGAAACCCGACCACTTTATTGCTAATTATTAATCTTTTAATAATTTAATGTTTTTAAGCATTATATATTATACACAAGCTAATTTTAAGATATCTGTCCCTTTTATAAACTATAATTTCATTCTAATCTAAAGTTTTTGTTTGAGTATATACATTTTTGCTTTTTGATCATCATTTAATAAACAAAAATATAATAAAAATTTTAATTTTATATAAATAAAAATATATACATATTAAAATAATTTTAGCATATAATATTAAAAATATTAATGTTTAGGATGTAAATTAGGTGAAAATTATTAATTATATTGATTAAACTATTATTTTCCTCTTATTTTTTGTTTAAAACATTATTACTCTTTGCTTTTTTAAAAATGATTCGATAGCCCTACTTTTCAATTATGTCTTTAAAAATGATATGATTTCGTTTAATTCAAAATTTTCAAGGATAAAATTTAAAAATAAAAATTATTGCTTTTAAAAGAGTAGGAGATAATGGAATATTTATCCTAAAAAAAGAGAGATATAGTATTAGGTCGGCCAAGCGTGTACAGTAATTGTGTTGAACAAGCCAAAAAAAAGGCTTGGCATGACTCATGAGATCTTATTGATACGGGCCAGTGCCAGGCCGTGCTCATAAGCTAGTCCTGCAGGTCTCACATTTAAATAATAATAATTTTATATTTAAAAATTAATGTTTAAATAATAAATATATAATATAATTATGGGCTGAGCTAAAAACCTGTCATAGGCCGGGCTAAAGTTCATCAAGAATCAGGCTAGTTTTGGCCCATTAAAAGCTCTTGTCAAGCCCGACCCGTGGACTTAACATTTAGGTTCAGCATCACCACCCGTTAAATGGGCTAAGCTATACTAAAATTTTATTGTTTATATATAAGTTGAATCGGATTGTAATGTGTCAATACTGTTCACATGCATACCTGTGTCGCCGAACCGTTTGCCACCTCTAGATATAGGGTTCCTTTCCCAAAAAAATTAAATAAAAAAGCACATAACAAATAATTGCAAACATGCACTTAGTGGATGCATACAACCAACATGATCATAATATTACCAAAAAGAACTTAATTTGTGTAGAGAGATCCGCCATGAAAGAGATGTTAACACGAAACGAATTGTTTTGTTTTTTGTTTTTCAAATTTTGGTTTTCGGCCTGATAAGGATTATAGTTGGTAGAACCACAAATTCTATCCTGCAAGCCTGAAGCCTTCATGAAAATTTATGATGATGCATCAGATACTGGGCCCTCATTTGCCACCATTTTAATCAAACCTTAATTAATTAATTAACCATCTTCAATAGGAATAGCTTTCCTGTAATTAATTCACACTACTGTATATTCTTCCATTAAATCTCCAAATTCACTTGCGTAAAAATTGTTTGAAGATCAATTAATAGAAGGTTTTCGAGCTATCTTTTTCAAGAAAACGACAAATCTCTTATTGATGCAAGACTTTTTAACAACTGCTCGATGGAAGCAAATCCACAGGACCAGGATGAATGGATTGCTTTATCACAAAGAATTACATTAATTTAGAGTATTTATTGCCTGAAAGCACCGTTGCTTAATCGCGTTATTACCTTCACTTTATATATGTCGCATCAACCTTAAATTTTTGACTTAAGTCTAAACACAAATTTTCATCTATTGGATCAATACAATTTAATAATTAATATCTAAAGTCAAATATTACATTTAACGTACATACATACATGTATATGATTTCACTTTAATTTACAACATAATTATTATCATGAAAATTATTGTATTTCAGCTTTTGTATATATGTGCATAAAATTTCACTAAAATGTTAGAGACTATACATCAATGAAAATAGAAATAATATGATGCAAGAATGTATTAATTAAGAATTTATATTAAAACAGCTGAATATAAAGTTTAGCAAAATAATTATATTAAATTGATTATAAGTATGTTAAAAAATTGAGCCATAATCCACTCGTAATAGGATCGTAGGCACTTTTATCATAGTTCAAATTGCAGTAAACTCTTCTTTTCTTTATTTCATGTTTGGAATGGGGTGAAACTAGAAACTGAAAAATTTTAAGAAAAATCAATGCCGCTAATCTTAAATATTTTGAAATAAAATCATTAACTAAGAGAATTATGCCACTACAACAAAAATGGTGTGTAGAGATACCAAAAATATCACAATGAAATGCGCTTTTAGGAATAACAAAATAAAAGTCATCATTGAAAGAGAATAAAATAATTAACATAAATTTTTAACTTTTAGTGATGTCAATGTCATCATTAAAAATATACTAAAGCGTACTATTAGCAACGACATATAAGTTCGTTACAAAAAATATTAGAGGTAAATGGCACCAAAATTTGACACCTAAATTAAGATATTTCACAGCGATAAATGGCATCGCTTGAGGTAAACTCTTTTAACGGTGACGCTCTGTCGTTGCTAATTGTGGAATCTGCAATGGTGCCAGTAGAATATTTTTAGCAACAATTGTTTGTCACTACAGAAACTATATTTAGCATTGATAGGATAATATCTTTACTAATACTTAATACAATTTTGTATAATTGGTAAATGATGTCGTTTTGTTGTCTAAACGACATTTTCTTTTATTGAAATGATGTTGTTTTTAATAGTTTCAAAACGACTTTATTTTATGTTATATGAAAACAATATCATTTGGCTTATACATATAATCCCCCTTTGACTTCATTTTTCTTAGGCTCGTCTAACTCTCTCTCTCTCTCTCTCTTCTATGCAAATTTTACTCTTCGTCTACTCTCTGTAACGAAGAAGCTTCCAATCCATCAGTGATTAAGATATGTTTAAGCATGAAATAATAAATTTTTTATTTTGATAGTTTAATTTTGATTCTCAATTTTTTATTTTCATCTTATGTATTATTTTACAGCATTATTCCCAAGTTTGTGTTCCTATTCTTCTTCACCAACATAGATGAAACAATTCTTTTTTTTTTTTTTTTTGTCTCTTTTTAATTTGGATTTTTTGTTTGTTTGATTTTAATTCTTAACTTTTTTATTTTGATCTTTGTTATTATTTTATAGCATTAATCCCAAGTCCATGTTCCTTTGGCAACCACGAATACCATTCTTCTCTTACCAAACCCAGGTAAAATGATTATTTGTTTCTTTCACTTGTTAATTCAGTGTTGTCATTTATATTTCTCTTTGAATTGAATGTCAGTGTTAAAAATTTCAAAATACCTATGGTAATAAAGTTGTGTATACCATCGAGACAAAGTGTTTATAGCACTATGGTGTTGTTATTAAAATTAATTATCTATTAATTTAAATGATAAGGGTAACTTTTAGTTCACGAGTTTAGTAACTACTATGTAAAATTATAGTTGTATGCGTCTGTCATTCACCTTGTTCTCTTTGGTGATTGTATAAATACTGAGATAGAATCTCTAATATTATATAGCTTGAATCTAAAATATTATATTGATGTTCTCTTTCGTTTGGCTTGATGTATTTTTGAATTATCAAAATTCTACATTGAAACATATGTATTGCTTGCCTTTCTTATTTGATCTAATTTATTGTGTCACTACAACAGAAAAGGTATTTAACGACGCCAAAAAAGAGAAAATAGTGATGTTAAAGGCTTTAGCAACATAGGGAGCTAACATTACTATAGGGTGCTTGCAAAAGAAAAAAAAAAAATAGCGATGCCAAAAGAAGGTCAATGCCAAAGATAATAGTGATGATCATTATATCGCCGCTATAAATGATATTTAGTGGCTCCATTGTCGTTGCAGAAGATTCTCGTTGAAGATTAGTGCCGCTAAAGTTTAATTTACCACAGAAATTGTCTTAGTAACAACCTGTCTTCGTTGCCACCAAAAGTCTTTCAACGAAGAAAATTTGTCATCACTGAAAATCACTGGAGTAAACAAAAAACAGATATCAATAACGATTTATGGCATCGTTGGAACTCGAAAATAATTTTTTAACGATGACTATTTTGTTGTTGTGAATTTATTTATTTTTGATATATATATTTTTGTGAATAAATTTGTATAAATTTCATTTTAAAAAATACATTTATATGAATTTTAGATATCGATATTAATTTAAACTAGTAATATTATTATTAATCTAAATAAGAAAAAATAATAACTTAAATACAAATAATCTAAATAAGAAAAATATAAACCTAAATTAAATAATTTAAATAAAAGTAATCCAAATACAAAATATATAAACTTGAATTATTTTAATTCATACATAAACATAACCATTTTAAAATAAAATAAATGACTGAAACTGTCAAAATCATCTCTAATTAAAATTTATAAATCAGTCTAAATTTAAAATTCATAAATAGTTCAAAAATAACTTTACAAACTCTTTTTCAAGAAAATTTCCTCTCAAATGAAAAACAAATGGATGTCTGTTGAGCTCAAATATCTACAATTTCAAAAACATTTATTGAGTTCTAATTAATAATTCACTTGGTTTGTAAACAAATAATTTAGTTTTAAATTTAATTAATTTGCATTGGATATAATATATCATTAGATTATTATTATTTGAAAAGTCATAAACTCAAGCAATAACATGGTGGAAAACGGGATACATACATGTAGCAAAATTTTAAAATTTCCCAAATCCAACTAAGGATCTATGCGATAATCTAATATTTTATGAGTTTTTAATTCATACCTTTTATAAGATTGAATTGATGATTCATCAAATACAGATCTTTAAACTTGCGTCTTTATAGTATTCACACAATCGAGAATCAATGAATCTTAGAGTGTTAGCTCTCTTTTCGTCTCCTTTTTTGTGTTTATTTGGTTTCTTTCTCAAAGAAAAATAAAAAGCTTTCAAAACGTAACCCTAGGCATTACTATTGTAAAAGGCATCAAAACGTATCCTTTTATAATACAAATTAGGGTTTCCTTTGGGTTTGGATTTAATCAACTCAATAATGATAAATACGGCTCATTAATTATATTTGAATATGACCCTACACTTAAAGCTCGCTTTATATAATTAAGTTTAACTAACATATTTAGTTATTCTTAAATAATAGACTCAATCTAAATATAATACCCAATTTATGTTAAGAGTCCATGAACTTAATAAATTCATCTTATGAATTTATAGATCTATTATTCTCGATCTTATGTATGACCTAATAGGTTCTCAAAATATTGGCAGTAAAACTATAATCTAAATATAGTACTACAAGTCATTAGCAGTGTCTAGCAATACATCATAACTATTCAAGTGACGAAAGTTTGAATGATTTAACATCACTTTAATCTGTGACTAATGCTATCATATAGTTTAATCCCTTTATCTTTGATACCTAATTGAACACGAGACATAGAATGTGTCACTCTCATAAAATTTAATATTTATGATTCTTTGATATCTAGAGTATAATTATCCAACCAAATGAAATCAGTATCCCTATATTGATTCATTTGAGCATGGTCATGCATTTTTATAATTATACTCAATCAAAAGGCCCAAAGGTATCACTCTTGTTATATAAAAGGGATAAATTCTATCTTGATCAAGCATATCCCTTTACATGATTTATGATATATTCAATTATTTTTTTTATAGTCTATCCTATTATGAATGACATTTGAAAATATCAAAATATATCATTCATCATAGTAGGAACCATGATGATCTCAAGTAAAAGGATCACATATACTATTATCACTATGAGAATCACTTATGACACTTATATAATAATCTATATAGTATTCTCATAACTGGTAGGTCCAGTATATTAGTTCTGTAACTTGTACTTATGTGTTGATTTTATATCTCATACCATGACACATCTCATGTTGTCATTAATCATTACATATACTAGTCTTAACGTGTTATTATTGCCTTATACATAATAACACTTGACTAGGGACATTTAGTAATAGTGTTTAACTAATTGAATTTTTTATTTTAAGGACATTATTACATTTATTAAAATACACAGATATGTAATAACAAAATTATTATATGAAGCTATCAATTTTATGATACATAAATATGCCAAATATTCGAAACTATGATTGGATCTTAGGGCATATACCAATAATCTCTCACTTACACTAAATCTAATCTCCTATGTATCTAATACCAAAAGATTAAGTGTGATAATCATGCCTTTGCTGTGTTAAAGGCTTCGTCAATTAATTAGCAATATTTTCATCTGTTGGTACTCTGTATATCTTCACATCACCTCTCTCGATAATCTCTCGAATAAGATAAAAGTGCCGAAGTATATGTTTAGATCGTTGGTAAGATCTTGGTTCATTTACTTGTGTAATAGCCCTATTATTATCACATTAAAGCTCTATATGGTTTGCATGGCTTGGAATAACCTCTAGTTCAGCAATGAACTTTTTGATCTAAATAACTTCTTTTGCTACATCAGAGGCAGCATTATACTCAGCCTTTGTTGTAGAATCAGCCACTGTTCCTTACTTCGAATTTTTCTAGCTCATAACTCCATTGTTAAGGCCAAACATATAACCTGATTACAATCGTGAATCATCCTTATCAGTTTAGAAGCTAGCATCAGTGTAACCTCTTACAATGAGCTCTTCCTCACCTCCATAAATTAAGAATATATCCTTTGTTTTTCTCAAGTACTTAAAGATATTCTTAACAGCTGTCTAATAATGCTCACCTGGATCATCTTGATATCTACTCGTTGCACTCAAGGTATACGAGACATCGGGACGAGTATATATCATAGCATACATGATAGACCCTATTACAGATGCATAAGAAATCTTACTCATATGCAATCTCTCTTCTGGTGTTTTAGGACAATGATCCTTGGAGAGATTTATA
>JAWDEX010203774.1:0-11322 GCA_035221805.1 Trichilia hirta
AATATTATTAATAACGATAAATTTTAAAAATTAAAATTCAAGATCAATATTTTTGGTAATCTTTTTTACGGAAGTTATAGGGTGCCTAACACCTTTCCTATACTTAATCAACCCCCCGGACTTGGAATCTAATATTTTTTAGTTGATTTATCCCACCATTATTTGGATAGATGGCGACTCTATTTTTACGTTCAAATTTTGGACGATGTCAACACTTCAAAACAATGAAAGCCTCCAAGAATCAAAATCAACCTTTGCTTCCCTTGCTTGGCTGTGAAATTAAGAGAGAAAGAGAGCATAATTTTTTCTTTTTTTATTTTTCAATTTTCTTACAAAATAAAAAACATACCATAATTGAAAATATAACTTCCTTTTATAAGCTCATCAAAATTACTTAAAGATTCATTATTTTAAAGTCAAAGACATTTATATCCTAAACTTGTCTAACAAGCTTTCTAATAGTAAATGGTGAAATAATAAATTTGCCCTTATTAAATACTTTAATACCAAACTTATCCTAAAGCTAGTTAATCTAATTTTGACCAACTTTAATTAATTTTATTTATAATATAAAATATTAATAAAAAATTTTATCTTAATTTAAGTTATAAACAAGTTAATTTATCAAGCTCTTGGAATTGTTAAACTATTTAATTTGTAAATAATTAACAATTTTGACAAATCATTAGCACTAAGAGTGTTAGCCTTCTTAATAGATAATAATTAATAATTCTCTCTTATATTTAGTAAGATAATAAAAGATTTTTTATTGTGACCTCTTGAGTTCACTATAGTATTAGCCATAAGCTAAAATCAATTTTATTAATTTTGTTTCAAACTCTTCAAATATTCGATGACTACGGTTGACATCTGGTAATGTGCCATAGTCCTTAAACTATAACAGAGAAAAATTTTATCAAACCTTTTAATTCTAATTGTACATACCATGTGGGTAATGTCTCTTCATTGTTTAATCTCGACTAAGTTAAGGTTCACAGAAAGTCAAAGCCCTAAACTCAGTATCTATATGAATCATCAGTCATTACGTGTTAAATTTATCACTACGAACTCTTTCGCATGACATTTGTCACTACTTGGACAGAATTTAATGCTTTAACCATATACCGATGTTTATTTGAAAATTCAAATATGTATCGGGTCATTGGTAACTCGAATTCTATATTTTGAGTCGACGAATCCCATCTTGATAGTCATTTATATTTTGATATAAACAATGCATAACTTAAATGGCTTCTTATGTAAGACTTAATTAGTCTTGTGCTTATGCACTATATAAATCATAAGCATCTATATCAAATGACGACTATAATGTCTCAAGTCAAAAGAGTATATTACGTACTAGGACAATTGAATGATAGATCATTGACTACACATTTTGTGTGATTCATCATTGTTTTAGTCACATTCAAAAAATGGTTTTCTAACTATTAATTCACACTAATATTCTAATGATATGATCATTATATTATCCATACTAATACTATCTCATAATATTTATCGAAGATATTTAATGTGTCTACTATGCAATATCGATGATCAGTCAATATCACGTACATAGAGAATAATTCAATAATTATTATTACCTAGACATTCATATGTATACTCTTTTCGTCAATATGATTAGAATAAGAAAGCAACATATGCATATAAATAAATATAATTTTATTATAAGTAATACATGTGTGTGTGTGTGTGTGTGTGTATAGATAGATAGATAGATAGATATAGTGATACAATATATAATACTCTAAAACTGATAATACGAATAGTTTTTAAGGCTTATTATACTAGTAGAAGCAAAATCATGTGAGGTAGGATATAAGTGGAGAAATTAGATCCATTCTATACTTCATTCAAGATTTAAGTTTTAATTACAATATTCTCTTTTTGATAATAAATAACAAGTAAGGTATTTTAAAATACTTATATTTTTTTTATCAAATAAAGGGATTGTATTGTATACTGCCCCACCCTCATTGGAATAATTAGTGAAAGGATGAATGTTATGTGTTTGATATTCATTATCTTTAAGCAGCATGATGTATTAAATTTTAAGAATGAAATACTTTTAAAAAGGTAGATTGCAATACTCATTTTTTTAACTAGAGGCATTTTAGTCATTTTGTCTCCCAAGAACTCTTTTGATAATTTTGTTATATTAGCAAACAGATGCCATATATGTGTATACTAGGTAATATTAAGGCATGATGCAAAATTCAAAAAGATTTCATTGAAAAATAATTAAGATCGAATGAGATTTTCTAGTTGTCAGTCATTTCAAAAACCTGATGTTAGGAGCCAAATTTTCATTAATTAAGACCTCTAATTGATGAATCTCTTTTTGCAACTCGAGTAGGAAAGAAATAAATTAAGTTTGGAAAGAAACCAAAGTGAAAAAAGTCATCAAATGAGGGTAAAAATAGCATAAAAAAATAAAAGAATGATAAAGGCCAAAATGGGGAGAGACAAGGCCCAAAACACCCATGGGTGTCTAGTTAAAGGTCTGGTGCCAAACATGGCATCAAACTAGGCTTATAAAATGTATGGCACCAAACATTCAAAAATTCATATGAAATAATAATTTTCCCCCTTCTTGAATCTTTCTTCCTTCACTTACTTTAAGGACACATTAGACCTTTTATACCCTATTATATATATCTTAAAATATTTAAAATCTCTTATTTCTCTCCTCCCTTATCATCTCTCACATTCTCTCCCTCTTTATTCTTTTTAAATCGCAAACCCATTTCATAAACTCTCGTATTTCATTTAATTTCACACTCAAAACAACTTCAAATCTTGTTCTTAGCCTACTATGACGATTGTTTTTAAGTATTGGGCAAATTTTAACAAGGAAGTAATGCTAGAGTTTTGTATAAACTTTAGGACTTTTTAAATTAGGCAAAAAGAATGATATTTTAAGTTTTAAACGACTTATAGATAAGGTTTTCAATAGGTTTTAAGCATTAATTTGTAATTTAATTGAGTTTAGAACCTAGGATTTTCTGTACATTTAGAAAATTCGAGAGATAAGACTCGATTTTGATAAATTGAGTAAGAATTTAAAGAATCTAACTAGATAATATTGAAATATGAGATATAATAGCTTAAATTAATGTTTTTATAAAAATTGAATAACGAATACAGTACATAGATACTATTCATCCAAGAAAAAATGAGTTAAAGAGTTAAGTTTGCATGTTAGTATGCTCTAGAGATTATTGTGATAATGTAAAAATGGTCATGAGATTTTATTTGATGAAAATCAGATAAGTAACTGAAAATACATATAATTTTAATAGGCTAGGTTTGACTAGGAAAATCGAGCATAATGAGTATGGTCATAACATATAGGTTGCATTAGTTTCAATTGAGGGTATAAAGAATAATGGCATTGTTGTGATTGTGATTTAAGTCTCAAGAACTAAATGACAAGCTTCTAAGGCACGAGGGGTAAAAACGAAGTGTTTATCCTCCTTATTCTGTGAGTCATCTTATTTTTTAAACTATTTTTATTACTTCAAAATGTTTATAAAACTTATTTATTTCATGCATTAAGAAATAGTTTTATTACTATCATTATTTTACTGGAATATTTTTTTAAAATGTTTGAGATGCTTACTTCTTATATATGTTTCATGTGTGGCTTATGGTTTGTTTAATATATGTTTATGGCTAAAGGCCAAATATGGCATTGAAATGATAAATCTTTATAGTTGTTGGTTGTTGATGATTTTTTATATGACTCAATTTTTAATGAATTGTTTATAAATAAATCCTACTGGTTAGTTTGTCATTGATTGTTTTGTTGATGATAAAGCCAGTGGGCCGTATAATAAGTAGCCTATAGTTGGACACATAGGAGGTAATCAAGGTGAATGTGAATTTAAGTAACACATGATGGGACGTCACATGAGTGATGAACAGGACTTATTCTTTTAAGTAACCTAGATGTTATCGATCATCTAAGTGATTTGCTCAGTAGATTTATTTTTAAATAGCCTATAGTAGGAAGCTACCTAGGTGATCTGTAGGGCTAATTTTTATAGAATTAATAAAATATATAAAATTGACAAATTAATGCGAGTACAATCATGATTATCATCACATGACTACTCATAGCTAACACTAGTGAGTTATGTAACATTTTGAGATAAAAGATTTTCTTTAACTTGTATATAAAATATTTTATAAAATAATTTTATGAAAAAGAATCTCACTGATAGTTTTAGAGTGTATCCCAGCCAAAGTACTGCACGAAAAATAATGGACAGCCCGGTGATTTAGTTGTTTTAAAAAACACACAGGCGTAGTAAATGAACACAAGATCTATAAATACATGGTTTAAAAGAATATATTATTATAAAATGATATTTTATAAAATAAATGATTTTGTAACCTAATTTTTTATTTTATTATTTTATTTATTAAAATAGTTCACTTACTAAGTATATGTTAGTATGCTAACCCCCCTTTACTTTATCCCTTTTAGGCTAACAGCGTTAGAGATTTCATGGCATAATATAGATTAAAGGACTAGTCATATCTGTTCAAACAAATAAATTTGACTCACTTCTATTACGATGTTCACTGGAAGTTATAAAAAAATATTTTGAATATTGTTCTAAAAATATTATATGATTTTTATTTTTTTAATGATTTATTTTATTTTAAATAATTTATATTTTGAAAAACAGTGGTACACAGAGCCGTGCGGACTCTTGTATTATGATTTTAGCTCACAAAATCATAATATAAGGATATATGATAGTTGTTACATGTAGGATCCGATTCAGAGCATGACAGATAAAAATTCTAAGATAACCAAATTTCACAATTTATATGAATCGAAACCAAAATAATTGTTAAGATTTTTAATCCCAAAATATATTCCATGAAATTGATTTATTATATTGAGCTTTTCTAAAAAAGATAAAATAAAATCCTAATGCTAAAATAGAATTATTATTATTAAATTAGTAAAACTCCAACAATAAGTACTCAGTGATAAACATTTTCTATCGATCCACTAGATACTAATTAATTCACTTAGGCAATAAAATCATATGTAAGATTTTCATTCACATGACATTATCATGGCTAATAATTCTCCTTTTATGATCTCAGTGTCAATTTATAGAAATTTGTCTCTCTAAGCTCTATTTCATTGCTATCAATTTAAAGTCATCTCGAAAATTATTTATATCTTTAATACCTTTCATCAATTGTAATTTTAAGTTCCTTAATATGGTTTCTCCCTTACAATTTTTTTTCATTTTATTTAGTAAACCAAATTAATATCAAAATAAATTAAATATATTGCATATTGTTAGTGTTATTTCGATTTTAAAGTCTTGTAAATATAATAAGATTGTGACACAAATTAGAGGCAAACTGGTTGTGCTAGCCCTTGCGAGTTAGTGTGCCAAACTGATCAAAGTATGCACAGTAGTTATGTCGGGCTGAGCCTAGCCTCAAAGAAAAGAGGCCTTGTATAGCTTATAAGGCACAGCCCGTGCTAGGCCAAGCGAAGCCTACTAGCCTTAAACTTATTATTTTAATAATAATAGTAATTTTTAAATTATTATTTTAATAATTTTATATTTAAAAATTATAAGTTAAATAATTAATTCAAATTATCTAAAATTAATCAAAAATAAACAAATAACTTATTAGATTTGAAATAACAATATATAATATATAATAAGTTAAAAATAATAACATATTTAATAAATTAAATTAAAATTTTAAAATTTGAATTACAATTAATAACAATATATTTGTAACTTATAAGTTACAACTATGAATAATTAAAGTTTAGTTTCTTAACAAATAAATAAATTATTATAATTAATTATATTTTGATTATAATTTGTATTTTATAAGCAAAACTTAAGTGCTTAATTTAGTGTTATAATAGATATGTATATCGATTATTGATTAATATTAATTAAAATAAAATTATTAAAAAGTAATATGTAATAATCAACTATACTTAATTATAAATAAAATAATTTAAAAAATTAACAAATATAATTATTTAAGTAAATTCATAAAAATTTATTCGGTAATTTGAGTTATCATACAGTAATTGAATAATATATTAATTCTATTAATAATTTGTATAAATATTATTTTATTATTTTTATTAATCAAAAATAAAATATATTAATATAATATTATATTTAAAATTTAATGCATAATGATAAGTCAATAACTGACTATATTTTAATTATAACTTAATCAAGTATTTTAATTTTTATATATTAAGATTGATAATTGATTAATTAACATATAAAATTATAAATACATATAACATTTTATATATTAATATAATTTTTTCAATAAAATCTACTAATTAAATTAATAAAGTAAGTTTTATTTGTTATCTAATTTTACTAAATAAAAAATGTCACGCTCTCTCCCATGGGATCTACTCGTAACAACCGTCGCAGACCCTTGATACACACTCTAAACTCCAAATGTGCCTCTCAAGCCTACAAAGCTAATTAGGTACCTGTCCCTGTGCAATCACAAATATATATTTTCAAACAGTTTATCAATTATTTTATAAACATAAATCATGCTCATCTCTCTGAGACTTCTAGAAATCATACATCAAAATTAAATGAACATAAATTAGTTTCAATCATACCTATTATACAATTTAATAAAGATATTTTTCTAAATAATACTATATCAAAACAGTTTACAAACATATAGATCATATATTCCATACATATTTGTTTATATCATAAAATCTTTTACGTAAAATATTTTCAGTAGACGACTTTATCTAAATACTAGTCACAATCTATATAGATATCGATAACTCTAAATTTCTCTTGATCACCACCACTAACATGCTATTTATCCTATACTTGATCACCAAAAATTGAAGAGTGAGGGGAGCGAGTATACGAGAGTATACTCTATGAGCCGATCAAAAAATATAATACACGTAACGAATATTTTTCACAACATACATAGAAAGAAAATCATGCAAGATAAAATATTTGAAAATATTTAAGTTATTACAATAAAACATTTATAAAATAAGCAAATAAGTTTAAAATCAAATTATTAAGTAAAACTTTTCAAATAGTCAATAAAATCCTTTGGGCAAGCCAGCTTCCCGATGATCACTTTGCTCAATAGCAAACCCGAACCTTTAATAGATTTTTAATGCATTTAAAATAATAAGTGCTCAATATAAATGTAGTTTATATGATAAAATATATTATGCATAATTTGTTTTAAAATCTCAAATACCATTGACGTTGGCCTAGAGTAGCCTGTGAATCCTCACATGACTAACCTCTACATTCCCATCTAGCGAGCCACTCCATCATAAATAAGGCATCACCTCCCTTATACAGGCCTTGCTAATGCAGTGACTCACCTAAACGACCTCTAAATAGGTCTGTCCCAAGGCTACTCAATTTTATAGCTATAGTTTAGGCTTTCACGGCTAAGGTCGTCTTAGCCCATATCATGTATCCAATCAAACAAATACTAACTTGGCTTTCTGACCATAAAATCATCATAATCTCAATCATGAGTCAAAATAATAAGGTCTAACATTATAATTATACAAATTACCCAATTTACAAGAAAACATAAAAATTAAAGTATAATCACTGGCCTCCGACCATACACATAAATGAATTATAAATCATATATTGTAAAAAATTATCAAAATCTCATGAAAGCAATGACATCATAAAACTATATTATACATCAACTCAAATTCATAACAATGGCTCTTTAGCCAAAAATCAATATAAATCTTTTAGGCATAAAAACAATGTATCTAACATCACAAAATACAAATTACCAAAGTTCACATATAAATATCAAAATTGGCCTCAAACCTTTCAAATAAATCAATATTAATATAATAAAATCATTAATTATAAACCACAAATAAGGAGATATCTTTTTAGTCTCCACTACAACAATAAATTCATCACCTCCTAAATGTCTTAAATCATAATACATAAATTATGTTTAGTATTAACAAAACTTTATAAAATACAAAAAGAAATGTATTCCTATCCACTCACTTTAATTCTCATGCTTCGCAACCTTGACACGCAAATTCTCAGAACCTATATGATATAAATATTAACAACTCATCAAATTCTCAATTCTAAAGAGTAGTAAATAGAATCTATTTGTTATGAGATACTTTACATACTAAGATTCGATGAAGGAATATATTCTACTGAATTATCGAACGATTTTGGTTATTCGCCTAATTTTTCATCTATTTAAAACTCTATAATTATCCATATAACTTTTAAATCTTATTCAAATGTGAGTCTAACGATTAAGCGACGACTTTCAAAGAAACCCATATTCAGATAAATAGTAGTTGTGAACAATAAATATGAATAGTAACCATCATATTTTTCATTCAAATCTTAATTTAAATCATTCTACTTTCTTATTTCATACTTTCTAAGTTAGTTCTTTAAATGTATAGCCAATTTAATATAATTTAAGCCCAAATTCCAATATTTTCGAAACCTAATAACCATAACCTCAAATCTTTATTTAAAATACATAATTAAACTTAAACTAGTTAAAAATCTTACCAAAAAAGTGATTCTAGATTGATAAAACCAAACTTCTACTTAATTATTGCTCAAAACAAAAATTTTTTATTTTTTTCATAAATTCTAGTTTTTATTTCTTTTTTAGCTCCATAAATAATGGTTAAAACTTGAAAAGCTTGAGAATAATAAAATTCTCCATAAATAATAGACTGAAAAGGTTGAGAATGATGAAAATAAACTGATTTAAGTGAGAAATTTGAAGAAATTTAAGGAAAAAACTTTTGTTCAAAGAAGAAGAAGAAGAGAGTAGACTATGATAAAGGAGAAGAAAAAGAAGAAGAAGAAAAAGACATTTCTTGACTTTGAATCATTTTAATGGAGCTAAAAAGTACATATTGCCCTTATAGATTACGAATAAAGATGAAATAAAAAAGAGATAAAATGAAAATTTTATTTCCAAAAGTTTAAGGGATTAGTTTCATACCCTTTACCTGTTGCCTTTATAAATCTTCTAGTTTAAATTAGAATTTATTGAAATTTATTTCAATGGAATTCTCATTCCATTATCTTTCAAAGAAAAAAAGGGCTTATCATTCGGACTTTCCAATGAACGAGAATTTATATTTAAAGATAAGGTGTACAGAATAACTTAAGGACTCAATTTTAGATCCCTTACTTGCTACATTTATTTTTTTTCAGTTTAACACAAAATTTATTGAAATTAATTTTATAAAATCCTTATTCTGTTATCTTTCATTTAAAAAAAATAGTTTAACACAGAATTTGTTGAAATTAATTTTGTAGAATCCTTATTCTGTTATCTTTCATTTAAAAAAAAAAGACAGTTCGTCAATTGAACTTCTAAATCAAAGAAAACTAGCGCTTGAAGATAAGCTGTGCAAAAGGAAATAGGAACCCACTACAACGGGCTATTTCTGTGCTACAAGGGGAAATGTTGTGGTTTCTCGCTGTAGCAAGAAATTTCTGTTCTTTTGGCTCCAGCAAACCTTTCTCGTTATCCAGTTTTCTACTTATCATTTTACAACTTTGTTGCTCTCTCGTTCGAACTTTGATTTACCCAAAACTTGATTCTATAGAATTTTGAATTTGTCTATTTTCATATGAAATAAATGGATTTCAAATTGGATTATCCAACTAAGAAAAATTTATACTTGAAGTTCAGATGTGTGAAAGAAGTCTTATGACCAAAATTTTGAAATCACACTGAAACATTCTCGAATCTTTTCAAATCATCAATTAGGCTAAGGTATAGTTAATAAATCAATTAAAAAGAAAAATTAAGAACCCAAATATAAAATTTTATAAAATAACAAAAATATCCCCAAGGAATAAAATGACAAAATTGCCCTTGATTTTAAAAAAAAAGGCGTTATAAAAAATTAATGTAATCTAAATTTTAATTTAAATTTATGTTTTGTTATTGATGTATTCCAAAAATTAAATTTAAAATAAATAGAGTCGCCATTTATTTAAATGATGACAAGATAAATCACCTAAAAAAAATTAGATTTCAAATTCGAATAATTGATTAAGTATGAAAAAGGTGTTAAACACTCCATAACTTTCGTAAATAAATGATTATCAAAAATATAATTATTTTAGATTTTAATTTTTTAAATTTACCTTTTTTAATATTTTTATTACGAGAAAAAAAAATATTAAAAATATTTTATATCTTAATTTTTTAAAAAATATTTACTAAAAAAAATGAGAATATTAAAAATATTTTATTGTCCTAATTTTTTTATTAATTAAAAATTTTATCTAAGAGAAAAAAATATTAAAAATATTTTGTCGTTATAGTTAATTTTTTAATCTATATTTTTTTAATTTTACTTTATTTTTATTTTTATAATTTTACTAAGAGAAAGAAGAATATTAAAAATATTACACCATCTTAATTTTTTTAAAAAATATTTATTAAAAGAAAAGAGAATATTAAAAATATTCTGTTTTCTTAATTTTTTATTAATTAAAAATTTTAACCAAGAGAAGGGAGAATATTAAAAATATTCCGCCATCTTGATTAATTTTTTAGTCCTTATTAACTAATAAGCAATAAAAAAAATGTTATGAATCTTTATTTTATTAAGAAGTAAAAGGGCAACTACTAATTAAATATGATATTAAAAAATATGTGTAACTTGAATAAAAATAAATTAAGTACTAAATATTCACAGCATTTAAATTTAAACATTATAAATAAAAAAGTAAGATAACATGATTTGAAAAACAAATAGAAACAAAATATCCCACTAATATATATAAAAGTAAATAGCGTAAATTTAAATAATATAAGGAATAAAATATTACTACTTTAAATTAAAAAATAAATAGGGATAAAATACTTCACTAATATACGTAAAAGTAAATTGCATAAATTTAAACAATATAAGGAGCAAAATATCTTTATTTTAAATTAAAGAATAAATAGGAGTAAAATATTTCACTAAAGTGATTGAAAGTAAATTGTATAAATTTAAATAATACAGAAAACAAAATATTCTCACTTTAAATTAAAGAACAAATAAAGAAAAATATGCTACTAATAAGTGTCATAACCTAATTTTGTCCTCTATAATTTTGTTTATACTTACTATTGTTTGTTGCAGATTTTTACTTTTGTGAAAATTTTATCTCAAGTAATATCTCTTATACTTTATCTTTTTATATTAAGTTATTAAGAGCAATAGTTAATGTTAAACTATGTTAGATTTAT
>JAWDEX010203784.1:0-11321 GCA_035221805.1 Trichilia hirta
CAGAGACAGAGTGATGTAGATCAGTTCTCTCATAGTCAGTATAATGGTGTATTTATCAATATTGTTACGTTCACCCTCTGCTAATATAGTTCTTTCTTTTTGATTTTTTTAAAGTTGTTTTCTTAATATTAATTTTGTGAATAGAATTGGGCACGATTGAAGTCAATTTGGTTTTTTAGTTCCCTCTCTAGTTTCTTAGGTCTCACTTTCCAGCTGCTTTACATGCTGCGTGCACCATTAACTGCATGCACAGAAATACAAAATGGATATCTTTCTGAAGGTCAGTTACCAATCAAACAGAAGAAATTTGTTCGCCTCGGACATGCTTACGGTCCAATCTATCAAATGTATTAGATAACTGCCAGAGAATGCTTGTCTGTGTACAGGCAATAAATAAAGTTTGAAGACATGATTGAGGAAGTTTACAGTAATACTTTACTAGTCTGAGTTTGTACATAACCAACAAATAGTATGTAAGTTGCCAACTACATCGAAGGATCTTCAAGTTGTCACTAAACAAAAAAATTCTGGTCTTTAACTTCACTATATTAACAAGATCTAAAGAAAAAGGGAAACGGATAGGATAGATGCATTGAAGAGAATGTTAACCAAGTTAGAAAGAAAGAGAAGGAAAAAAATTCCTACTAAAACAGGAATCTTGGATGTGGTTGGGTTCTCTTTTGTTACTTCACACCAGTAAGTTTTGTGTGAATTGATGTTTCCATTATGTCACCATGTGTCAAAAAATTTGTCCATGTGCTGTTCTTGATAGTCATAATCGTGTTATAAACTAATTAATACAAGCTGATTCACCTTACTTTATTTTTCCCCCAGGATTCCGTTTAATTCTCCCATATAGAAGCTTAGATATGGTTAATTTTGTCCATTTGCTCGTGTACCTTTGATTGGCATGGAGAAATCATCTATTATTCATTTATCAGAATCCTATTTACTTCTGGAATTCTCTCCGCCGTCATTTTTTTCTATTGATTGTTTATTTAAATTTGACTACATGCACAAGCCTAACCCATTATAGTGACATTTATCTTGTCATTACTGTTGACCAATACCGAAAATTTTGGAACAGAGAAAACTTGTGTCACATAACATAGAATTGGGTGGTGGTGGTGTCAATGGACAAGGAGTTACCATTCTGTAGGAATTCACACATGATATATATGACTTGCAAGGTTGAATCTTGATTAATCGCACCCCACCTAATGGTGAGAAAGAGACGATGGTATCCATGATTTCATTACTTTGCATTCTCACTCTTTTTTTTTAATTATTATTAATTATTTATTTGAGTACGATAGTATATTACAACCAAATGGACAACATTAGATAGCATTCTCGATTGTAGATTTGTAGATATTACAGATACGATTACAACTTGTATATAAACGCACTAATTATGACGAACTAAGCTTCCACAAACATTAGGTATATACATGAGGGCTGTAGAGAAGTGCATTACTACTTTTTATTGCTTCTGATACGTTCTTTCTAGTAACCTGAAAGATAGACTGATTATTTTATACTGCACCTAGCTAATGTTAACTGACCACGTCCTCAAAAGATGGAGAACAATTATAAAATGAAATTCCCTGGCTAACAGTCAAGTTTGCTTTCTTATTGACCATTTTGTGGATAGCTGGTAATTGTGGAAGACTTCTTTGAGCACTATACTGACATGTTCTTAATGGTATGTTTGGCACTACTGGCTCTCCCTTAATGTTGGAAACAAATTTATAGATAACACGGACTTTTATTAGAGCCTAATCATTTTTTTGACTAACATTTAATATTTTTGGATTTATCTTATAGCAGTTGAGGCTTTGAAGACACAGTAACTTAATCTCAAACACATACTTTAAATATATGTGTGGAATTAAGTTGTTGTGACTTTTGACTTATAGTTGTTTTAAAATGAAATTTGTTCTGTGAAATATAAGTGGGAAGATGATTGTTAATTGTTAATTATCATGTAGAAGTGGGTGTTTATCAAAAACTTCAATTGTTATGTTTTTAAAATTAAGTAAGATTACTACAGTTAAAAACAGAACATTAAATTATGTGTGATGGCTAGCCACTGAAATGAGTGGAAACTTTTCTCCCATCGAATTATTCATTCAATGGCTAAAGATATCCTTAATAATTCTACCACAAAGTAGAGATGGTCCACAGTACTGCTAGCTTTATCTATTTTGCTTTTGTATAGTATAAGCTACCCTACCCTTTCTTGTTCTTTCTTTTGTTATGATGTAAGTCTACGTTGGCTGTCTGATGTCTCAGTGTAATGGTGGTCCTTTCATTCTATAACTTTGCAGATTTTATAAGCTCTAAGCAATTCAATGTACCTTCTCACTGAGTCACTGTGCGAAAAAGCGTTGTCACCTTTTGCTCTTCTAGCTCGTAACTGGTGATAGGTACCTTTCATTTCTTTATTTCTGAGAAGTTGCTTTCTCTCCTTTTTTTGCTTTTTTCTATGCCAGCTTTGGTGAAATATAATCTATGCCCAGATGACCTAAATAGATTTTGAGTTTTGTGTTGAGAGGTTTCCCGGTTTTACATTATTTGTCATTGTGCATAACTTATTGTATTTGGTCAACCCCTTTGATACAGTGAAATATCTTACTCATTTGCACAATAAAGAATAAGGGGTATTTTCAAAAGCCTTTCAAGAGGTTTGTGGAAATTACAGTTAGAGATAAAATTTGTGAAAATTCACGCAAATTTAATTTATTACAGTATTTTCATTCATTAGTTTACCCATTTAATATATTAAAATGTCCAAAATAATCTTATTTTTTAATTTGTGAGTTGATAATTCTATCTAATAAATTATTTTAATAAAAAAATATTAAAATATTCAAAATAATTTATTTTTACTTTTTATTAATATATTTATTTATTAGAATTATTACCTAAAAAAAGAATAATAAATAAATATATTAATAAAAAGTAAAAATAAATTATTTTGAATATTTTATAAATTAATAATGATATAAATTAAGAATATATTATAAACTCCTTGGGAAAAAAGTTATTTCACATTTTAAGTAAAAGTTGACTATTTATTTTCTCTAAAATAGTTAAAATTCTATATTTTTAGTCTGTCTTGATGATTAGAATTATTTTTTGTTATCATTATTGTTTTTATTTATTTAAAAGAAAATAAGAGAAGACTTTTATTTATGTGGCTAAAAGTTGATCCTATTTAATATAAAAGTAAAAATATTTTTTTTCAAAATACTCTTAATATATTCTTAATTTTTTATTTCTATTATTATTTTCTTTGTGAGCTAATAATTTTAATTAATAAATTATTTTAATAAAAATACATAAATAAGAATATTTTAAATATTACAATATATTTTTTTATTAAAATAATTTATGAATTAAAATTATTAGTTCACAAAGAAAATAATACCAATATGAATAAAAGTAAATTAATAAATAAAGTTATTTTGATGTATTTGATTGATTAATAGCTGGAAATATTGTAGTATAGGAGGTTTGAGCGATTTTTTTTAATTTTTAACTTTATTTATGATTTTCATAAACCTGATGAGAAGTTTTTAAAAATACCCCTAAAGAATAAAGCTATAATCACTCCAAGAACCAAATCTGGAATGGGGTTGAATCAATGTCACTTAGCACATGGAACTTTGAGCTTAAACGACACAAACAAATCATAAGGTTGAGCGTTCCAATGTTTCAATTTTCATGCGTATACATACATATTATTTTATTGTGTTAAATTTAGCACACTTTTTGGGAACGAAGCACAAGTTCTACTACGCCAGCACCGACGTTTTTCATTTCAAAAATTGATAATTAGAGACAATGAGACAATAATTTTCTGCAATCTCTTTTTTCTTCATTTCATTTCACCTGGCAATGCCAAGGAAAAGCCAAGGGAGAGAATGATATTCTCGAACAATGAAGTCATGATGGAATTGGAAACCATAATGCAGCAGGTAAGTCGCCCCATTAGTGGTATTGCCTCGTGGCAGTGAAATCACGTCTCTTCAAGTTCTATTCATTTTGGGTGTAAGTTATACATACCACGCAGACGCGGGCTTAATAAAAACTAGTAAAAGAATTTGGTGTGATTGTGAACAATATTACATTAATGTTGGTTAATTAAAAATATATGAATGTTGGTTGTCATGTCGTTATTATATATACCAATGTATTTTTAATTAACCAACATTAAACATTATAAACGCAATATCTTTATGTTATAATTATTGACAAAAGAGCAAATCCGATTTTCAACATATCCAACTCTACGTGTCTCTGTATCACTTATTTTCCGAAATTTCACCTATCCAATATCACTAGAGAGCCCGCAGCAGCAGAATCGCGAACCATTGCAATCACAGAGTAATATAACATTGAATTAATTCTCTTCATCGATTAAAGAATAAATAATTTATTATGGGAGAATGCCCTGGCACCTGGGTTTTGGCCTAATTATCTATCACATCTCTCTAGTTTCATCAATATCCCATAGCCCCCTGACACTAGTTCCGTTATAACAGAAAACAAATTTTTGAGAGCACTAAATTATTCCTGTGTGTGTCGTCAACAGTTCAAAGATAAACATACTTAATTACCCATTTAGCCTTATAATAGGACGAAACTGAACATACATAATTACCCATATTTCCTTTCATAGGACAAAACAATGCCCAATAAAAATAGAACTCCATTCTTAACCGTCTTTCTTCTCTTCTTCTCCCTTTCCTTCAAAATTCAATTTTAAAAACAAAAAATTCAAATACATCACAGAATCAAAAACAAAATTAAAATGTAAAACATAAATATAAATAATTAATTGAAATATAATCAAAATATCAAATTCCAGCCCAAAATTTAAGAGAACCGTAATTTTTTCTTGTTCTTCCCCCTAGCCGCACAATCAGCCCCAATCAGGCGCCACTTGACGCCAACTCTAATTTCGTTGCTTCACTTATAACTTCTCTGGTCGGGAGATGCAGGCATCCATTTCGAAATATACAAGCTTCTCGATTATGAATCATGATCTTAAACGCCCCAAAACGAATTTTGTTTCTCATTAAGTTTATTATTAATTGAGTCCTTGTTATTTGTTGAAGGAAAAGTAAAATTAAACATAAAAAAGTATATCACGTGAGTTCTCTTTAATAATATTTTGTTTCATCTAACTCGTAACGAAGCATGATTGTTCCTTTAAAAAAATAAAACTTGACAGTTAGTAAGTGTTAGAAAAATGTTGATAAAAGTTTAAAATAATATTTATAAATATAACTATTATTTTATTAATTAAAAATTATATTAATAATGTTAATAAAAATTATCAACTTTTTTTAAGTGAATTCAAATAAGACTAAGTTATATTGCGTTTAGGAGCATGACCATGATCACATGTTTGTTACTTTTATTAATTAAAAATAATATTTAATTTATATTTATGTAATTATTGTGCTTTTGCGCGGAACGGGACAATCCCTTTTATTATGTATAATATAGTTACAAATACTACATTTAATTGACATCTCTTACTAACTAGTTGAAACTCACAATATTTTTTTACTTTTTTAAATTTGATTTTATCTTTTTTATTAAATAGTCCAATCTTCATAGATGCCTTTTCATAATTGTGGTCTTAATCTGAAAACTTAATTAAAAATAACAAATAATTTTTATTAAATATATTTACCGATTTTATTTTATAGTAATTATACTTATATTAGTTACTTTAAATTTCGATTACATGTTGTCCTTATAAATAAAATAATCTTAAGTTATTAATTTCATTTGTCTGTAAAATTTGGTTATGAATTTAGATAAAATAATAAGTAATTAAAGAGGATAAAAATTATGTATTTTTTAAACTTTTTACTTTTTATTTTTTATTTTTTCGGAAACAATAAGTTCTTAATTAATAGTAACCCTTCAATTAATGTTGTTTCTGGAAAAGGAATGGGTTTGGCAAATGGGATTTCGTTACTATTTAACGAAACTAGCTATCGCTTTCAAAATGCTAGAACAATTCAAGAAGCATTTAAGTTATTGCCCTTGCTTTGATGGTGAAGAGGAGATGCACCCACAAAGCCTGATTCAAACGCATGTCGTGGAAGGCATTTGTGAGGTCGAAGAGGTGGGATTAGCTGCATTGGAATACGATGAAGCCATGTTTCTTCCTCTAATTCCGTTGATTCGCGAATTTGTTTTCGTGCTGATATTGATAGATTGATTGGGAGGTTTGCTGGTGCTTAAAATTTTTAGAAGAATAATTTTCAAATATCACATAAACTTTATCTTGTTTTTACTGTTGATATGTTGATAAGTTTGACGAAATTCATTTCGGGTCGGTATATGTTATGCAATATTTGCTTGTCGGTTTGAAAATATAGAAAAATAAATTAAAAATAATGTCAATTTTTTAATGTATAAATTTTAATATTAAAATTAGATGCAAGATTTAAGAAAAAAAGGATAAAATTATAATAAAAAAAGAAAAAAAATATATAAATACTTATGCAAGATAAATATATTAATAATTATTATGTCTAACTCTTTTTATAATTAAAAGATGGGAGTATTTACAATAATTAGAGATGCATCTGTTTTAACTTTTGTACGAATAATTATTGAAAAGTGAAAAGCTTATATTTGTTAAGAGAATTTATATGCTGGCATCAAATAATAATAATAATAAGTTATAGTATAATTATTGTTTATAAATTTATAATAATATAATAATTATTTTAATTATAATTATCGTATATTAATTTTAAATATGATATTTAAGTAACTTTTAAATTTATACGTAATTTTTTTTTTTTAATTCCTGTTTTTAAATTGAAATCTTCACATATTTGAGATTATTTTTTTTCAACTTGAGAGTAGCTTCGATAACAGTGAAATTACTCCATTGGCATTCGAATTATCGAATCATGTAAGAGATTTGTCCCCGTGAAGATTGATTTTGACACTTCGGTCACTCTGAGGGTACGACTGTTGCATAACCAAACTTTGATTGAAGAAGGCCCAATTTTTACCCTAATAAAGTTGATTAATGGTTTGGAGAAAAGAGGTTTTCTTTGAGTATGCTAACATTACTATGGTTGGTACGTCATAAGAAGTCTGATATTTTTAGATGACTTGGCCCCGTGGATTGAAATTCTAGCAGAGTAGGTTTAATGGTATACTCCATTGCTTGGAATTCGTCCACCTACTGGATATAATAATCTGTATGCTATTGTTGGAAAGATGAACGAAGGGGTTGCAGTTGAGAATGGAAAGAATTTGAAAGTGTATCTTTAGGAGGATTGGTAGAAGAAGAAGATGAAGAGGAAAAAGAAAAAGAACTTTTTTTTTTTTTTTTTTTTTTTAAATAAAAGGTTTAATATTTTTTCATGTTTAACACTTAACACCGGGTTGGCAAGTATTACTTTTATGAGTTAGATCATTAAATTATCATCTTACTCTTAAAAAATTATTTTTTATTAAACAATATTTTCAGAATATCAGTTAAGGTTAACATATTTAATAAGTTATAATTTTTAATATATAAAAAAAATTTATTAATTATTATATTAAATATAAATTTTATTATAATAATAAATATAAAATTTTTAACCAATCAGTATATTAAAAGCATTGTTTAACAATTTTTTTATAATAACGAGATTAACATTATAAAAATTTAAAAATATTTATTAAAATTGCAGATGTAATGAATAATTAAATTTAAATACATGTGGTTTTAGGGTATTCTCCCAGTTTATTATCCTTCAACTGATGCAACGGCAGGCGGGAAGTAGGTTACACTTATAAATCCACAGAAAACTCTGATGGCATTAATTATCGCCAACAATTCCCAGCCACTCTTAATGAACAGAACGTACGCTCGAATCAGACCAAGACAAAACATCTGCACTGAGACAATGGCTTATCGAAGGTTCGTTAAACGGACCACTTGTTACGAATTAATGTGACCTCTCCTAGAAGACAAAGTACCGCGCACATTAGTTTTTTTCTGACAAGATTTTACTAAAGTAACCGATAAGCACTTGCGGAACACAGCACAACTTCTTATTTTATACTTTTTGTCGACTTTCGACGTCAAACGCGCAAGTCAGATGTCGGTCAACTAGAGAACGATAATTCTTTTACTTCTTTTTATGACGTGCCAATGCCCAGTGGGAAGAACGAGCTAGAGGGATACAAAGATCAGCCCTGGCGCGTGAGATGCAGTCTCGGTTGTAGAGTTGTTTTTGTGAAACGTTGGAGCTCTATGTCATATTTTATTTTTCCCCTTCGTATGCAAGTCTACAGTATTTTGATTTGATACGGGCTACTTTTGAAGATTGTTACTAAGGAATTCAAGGAATTGCAGTTTCCTACCTTAGGTTTTGATATTTCTGTTGCTACCCAAATTTTATTTGTAATTTGCATTCTTTACCAATATAGGGTTAATTTCCTTAAATACCACAGCATTGAGTTTAATACAGTCGTACATAAGCTTGAATTGAATGATTTAATGAAAATTGTAAATGTAAGCATTTGAATTTGAATTTCTTAAAAAAATTTAGGGATCATATTTAATTTAATTAGGATATATGTATTTTTATAAAATATGATTCTTTTTAACATTTAACATATATTTGTATACGAAAATCAATCATAGAGTTAAAAGGTCATATAAATACAATCTTTTAAATATAAATAATAACTATTATTATATTACTATTATAATAAGAATTTTTCTAATAAATGTCCTTAAACTACATGTAAAAGTTTTTATATTTATTATTTACAATAATTTTTGATATTTAATATAACTCATTAAAAATAAAAATTTTAATAAGTGTTATAAGAGCATTGGTAGTAGAATCTTTACAATAAAATAAAATCTATATTATTTTGGTTGTATCACATCATTTATATAAAAATTTAATAAAATTTTGATAATTTATATATTAATAATAAATTTTTCATTGGTAATTATGATAAATGAATATTTATATACAACTGACATAATCTGGAGAAGGTTAGAAATAAATTTTATCATTTTATGTATTACCATTTGGAATTTCGAAAAATTTGGGGAAGGAAGGTCACAAGGTTCATAAGAAAATACAAGTAAAACATGCGCGTACAATTGAAAAGCATCCTTTAAAATGTGCCCTCGGCCAGCAACCACTCAGGGAAAGTGAATCAGAGAGTTGTAAAAACGAGTAAACGCATTTAATTTTCACAACCCTGCAAGCCAAACCCAACCGCCTATTTTTTACTTTCTGCCTCTGGCTCTGTTTTCTGCATTCCTAGCCCTAGAAATAAGATTGACCAACTTGTAAATGGAATCATCTCAATAGCAATCGAATCCCACTAAGAAACCCAAGATTCACCTAGCTGGAACCCAGTTCAGCAATGGCCACATTCTTCATGTCCAGATACTTTGCAACACTAGCTTTACTCGTTTTCCATTTTAAATTCCTATCTGCAGAACAAAGCTACTCCTTTTCCTTGAAAAATTTTGTTAAAGATCCAAGATTTGAGTCCAACTTTGATTTATGTGGGGATTCCAAGGTTGTTAATGGTGGTTCTTCGGTTCGACTCACTAACTCTGTAAGTTCAAGTGCCGGCAGAGTCATGTACAAGAAACCAATCAAGCTTGTTGAAGGTAATCCTGCGAATTTGGCTTCCTTTTCGACAACCTTCTCGTTTTCAATGTCTAATGAAAGTGGTGATGGTTTAGCTTTTGTTATTGTTCCAAGTGGTTTTAGTTTTGGTATGTCTGGTAACAGCTCATGTGGGCTGGCCCTCGGATTGGATTGGAGTAAATTTAGAGTTGTTGCTGTTGAGTTTGATACCTTAAGAGATGTTAAGTATGGTGATTTGAATGAGAATCACGTGGGAATTGATGTGGGCAGTCTTATATCGGCGAAAGTGAGCAATGTTTCATCGCACAATATTTTATTGAATAATAATGAGAAACTGAATTCTTGGATAGATTATGAAGCCAGTTCAAAGAGGTTAGAGGTGAGATTGAGTTATTCGGATGCAACGAAGCCCGTTGATCCACTGATTTCATACCCAATTGACTTTTCAAAAATGTGGAATGCTGAGGAAGTGTTTGTGGGCTTAAGCTCTTCGAATGCAAATTCTACGCAGACATGTTATCTTTATTCATGGAGTTTTAAGCTAAGACAAGTCCCACATTGGATGCATTCCCAGCCGCTGGATCCCAAGACTTCTGTTAAAAACAGTAAAACACCACAGCTACTTCACAAACGGAGTGACTGCCTGTTGAGAGTACTTGCTGCGCTGATTTTTGGTGCTGCTTGTGGAGCTTTGGGTGCATCCATTGTGTTGTATTTGTGGACCATCTTCGCAAATAGGAGCCCAGTGGTGCCTGAGGTGTGTGCTGTGCGCCCTGTAGATTTTGATTACAAGAAGGTCAAAGTAGTCGTAGATAAAGCTGGCGAAGATGGCAAAAGGTAGATGATTAGGTGCAATCATTTCGCTTGTTCTTTGTTGTAAATTAATGTTATTTTTTGTATTAGTAGTTGCAGGTTTTGTTTTGTGGTTGTAACCGATATTCAATTTAATGTAGCTTTCTATTACATATTGTCTGACGATGGGATTGCTGCTACTGGATATTGACTTTCAATAGAGAATGTGTGGCCTTTCGTAAATTCTTGAGCTAGTGCATTTGCATGTAAAGTCCCGTCAAGTGTTTGATTTTAAGAGTTAACAAATGTTTATAAGCCCTATACTATTAGCTTTCAGATTATTATTGGCTTTTAATTGGAAGTATTCTTAATTTTGTTGTCAACATATTTTTGCCTGTACTTGTCGCCGGTACTTCGATTTCTAGTAACTTGATTGTAGTAGAATTTATGATGACATGGTGAATGATAAAGAAAGAGTCATGAAGAAGAGGCTAGTGTCTTGAATTAATTTGTGCTCTTGTGCTTATATGATCAAAGTGTATCATCTTTTTCAATTTCTGCTCATTATGTTTAGATGGTTTATTGGAGAAGCCTAGAACCAGATAAAACTTGTAATATAGATGACGTTGATGAGGCTGTCACAACCACAGTTAAGGTTTCCTAATCGGTTATTTAGACGTGTATTCATTTGTCAATAACTACGAACGTTTTTAGTTGTATTCGCTTTCAGCCACTGTTGCTTATGCGGTAAGAGAGATGCTAAAAAGCCACCAAAAACAGAAGAGACGCTGCTAAATTGTTGGGAAGTTGGCATCCACCGAATTCGGTATCCCAATAGTAATTTTTTAATAATGAAATAGTTTAAAC
>JAWDEX010203805.1:0-11318 GCA_035221805.1 Trichilia hirta
GAGACGATCTTATCGAGCTAGGCTTTTTGAATAATAAAGTCTGGAATCAGAAATACTCTAACTGGAATTAGTCTCAAGTCGACAAATGACCAATCCAACGAAATGGGTTTGAAAATAGGCCAGCTTCTTGCTCACGAACACTTTGACGCCACAATGGGTTTGAAATCTCTATCATAATGGAATGGTTTTTTCTCTCCTTGCGCTACATCTACTGTCAAAGAACCGTATAATCTTGCCGATTTTGCATACCCAAATGTCCATGGTAGAAATATGTTCCGGCCTGTAAACGAAACATTCGTTTCAGGTTTTAAAATTTGAGTTTCAAACCTCGCTCACATCAGAATCAGAACGATGACGTTTATAGTTACCTTGTCAAGTTTGAGCTTGTAAACAAAGTTTTCTCCAGCGTTGATAGCACACTGACCATGGAGTTCCAAACTGTAGTACCAACAAAACAAAATTATTTCTTTAGAGGCTGAGAATTAATTCAGGTTCATGTACCTTGTTAACTTTGAACTTGTAAACAAAGGTTTTTCCAGGGTTGATAGCACACTGAGAAATGAAGCTCCAAACCGTAGTACTAATAAAAAGAATTATTTCTTTAATTCATGATCTCATGCAAATTAAGAATGAGACAATCAACAAAGAAACCTGTCTCATTCGATGCCAATGAATGACGACTCCTTCAGTATAGAGTTTATTAGTAAACTCAACGGAGATGGTGTCGATGGCTTGAGCCGGAATGGTCGGTCCGTGAAACTGGCCGTTGATTCCGATGACACCATGCTCTTGGCAATCTGGTGACTAGAACTTGTACTCCACTTCCCATTTGTAATAGCTGATTTCGGAAGCAAAATGAAATTTGAGCTGAAGACAACAAAATGGTACAAAAGACGAGATTTCTTGCAAACCATCCATTTTGTGTTAGCAATTAAAGAATAGATCGCTGGTCGGTGTTCTATTTGTGTACGTATATATATGATTATTGCATGTTGTAGTAACGGATTAATTTAAACAAAGAATTTCTCACTCTTTTTATTATTGTAACGAGAAGATAACCGAAATCTCTTCCCTATTTGAAGTGAGCGAAGATGAACTCAAAATCTCTTGTACCACCCCAAAAGATCTTGCCAGTTAATACTCATGACTAAAAAAATATATCTCAAATATACGGAATAATTGTATTTTCGCTCATTGATAAACTCATGTAACAAACTTTCCGTTTATCGAAATATCAATTATTAATATGATTCCGGTATTTAGTTTGTATAACAAATTTGACCAATTATGACAAATTATCATTTTGATCTGTTGGTTGTCATGTAAATTACCAAGTGAAACTTGAGAACGAAAATTTTCAACTTTAAAGCATTTTAGACAGTAAACACAATCTGGATGAAATCATTTGAATCATAGCCGGTAAATATTTGTATCATTTTGTTAATACAATCTTTTGACTTTGTACTATTATTTTTAAGAAAATTTTGCGTGTAGTCCTTTTTAAGGTTGCATTTCAAATCTTTTATTTACATTTCTCTTAAAACAAAATTCCTTTTCTTTTTTTCCTTATGGTGATTGCCCAGTTGATTAGCGTCTTGCTATGGAAATAAAAGGTCAACGAATCGATTTCCTTCACATCCATTTTAGAGAGCAAATTCTAATTTATTTTTGTGTATAAGGTGGATCTTGAATGTTGAATGTGTGAAACTTGAAAAAAATTCTGATTTTTTTCATCTCACAATTATTTTGATCCTAAACTCAATCAAAGGCCAGACTCAATAAAAGAACATTGTATAGATCTAGAACATTGTTTATGCATATGCTATAGTTTTTTAAAGGCAGGCCATATATTTTCCCAATTTCCACTCTGAAATTTTCTTCACTGGCAACTCTCGCCACCGAAAATAATTTCTTTAAAAAATAGGAATATCATCCTGATTTCGAAGCAACGTGTGAGCTCTTTGCTGTCCTGGATATTCTGCTTCCTTCGTCTCTGCAATCTCCCTTCTGCAAAAGAGGTAGTGACAGAAACGAAATTTTTCCCATATTTCTTCTCAAATATATACCTCATGTTTTCTGAAATTTCTGAGCATCTCGGGCAGCAAATATCAACATTAGCAATCTCCTGGGCATTCCCTTTGCTTGTGAATGATATAAAGCCTGGCCAAAATTTCTGGCAAACGGTGTCTTAGAACGGTTTGGTCATGTATGGACAAGATGACGATGGCGAGTTCATCGGTAGCAACGGTGCAGTTGAACATGCGGCGGATAGCGTCAGATCGTGCAGAGATAAAATCATTGTTTTCCGGCGATTGGCGGTGTTTCCGTCCGATTTAGGTTGCATTATGGCTTGAGTTTTTTATCAGCCGCACCTGAGGAGTTGACTGATGGTGGTGGTGATGGCATCACATGCGGCGTGGCAGGGACAAAAGGATGCGGTTTACGTGGCTGTTTCGTTCGGATTATCGGTGACTCCCGGATTTATTAGCTCTTCTGTCTGATAACGATGATTGTTGGGTTTGAACAGAGCCTGGAAGCCGGCGATTTGAATGGTTGCAGTATATGTTGCGGCTTGCGGTGTAATTGAAACACCTCAAATTTATTTTCAAGAGTATTTGCTAAAATACTGACATGTACTAAAATTCATATACCTGCAAACTTTTTTAGAAAAAATTTTATTCTAAACTCTTTGAATTTAAGGTTAACAGTAATTATAATCCCTTTATTTTTCAATAAATACTAATTATATATTTATTCCTCTTATAAATATTACCACAACAAAATAGTTTTTTAGCGACACCACCTTCAGCGGCGCCAAAAATGTCACTGTTAAAAGTCATATTTCGCGGCGACTACATCAGTGTTGTCTCTAAAAAGTAGCAAATTAAATGTCATCGCTGAAAATTTAAAATTAGCGACGCGTCGTATGTTATCGCAAAATGCGTTGCATATTACTTTTGACACCAAATAGGTATTCTTAAATGTCATCGTTGAAAAATAGAGATTTAACGACGACAATATCTTGCCGCAGAAGGTTAATTCGGAGACGTCATTTTTGTGTCGTCGTTATAATTAAATAACAGCAGCATTTTTTATCGTTGCTAAAAGTTTGTTATCTAAATGACATCGTTTTAATTTTATAACTCATCAAAACATCATCGTTTTATTAGTTTTAAAATGCTGTCGTTTTATGTTATTATAGTGGGTTACTTTATTTTAATTAAAACGACGTCGTTTTTTGATTTGATAAAATGAAAAATGACATCGTTTTGTTTACGTATATGTTCCAGCTATTCTCTTCTTTTTCCTCTTTCTCTCGATTTCCCTTTTCCTTTTTCCGCGGAACCCTAATTTCGGTTGTAGTACATGGCATTTGTTGATTCTTTGCAATCCATCGCTATGGAATATCTTCTATCAGGTATGTTTCTCGATTTGATTATTCGTTTGTATAATTAGAAAGATGCTAATAACTAAATTTTCAAAGCTTAAAGTTCCAAATGTTTGCGTAACAAGATTCTCTTTCTTTTATATGTAACCACTTCCATATTCTTACATGTAGAACTATAATTGGATTATCTCTGAATTCATTTAGACTCTCTATCTTCTTTTTTATTTTTTGTTTATAATTTTTGAAATTAAAAAACATGATATATACAAACCATATGCCCTTAATTAGTCTTCTTGTTCTCCACTCACTTGTGCTGTATTCCAATTTCTTATGGTAGAAAACTGGCACACAATTCCTAAATTTTGTAACAAGTGTCTGAAATATGGGCTTTGAATCAATTCCAGATCAAACCCTCGGTGATTTTAAAGAATATATAGGAAGATAATTTCAAAGATGGTGGCTTCCATATTCTCAAACCCTCGATGATTTTAAAGAATATATACGAAGATAATTTCAAAGACGATGGCTTCCATATTCTAAGTATTTATATATGACATATGCACTATATCTTACATTAGTGGAAAAATTTCTTATTAGCCAACTAATATTACTTATTAGTCAGTGAAAAAATTTTCGAGATTGATTGCTTTTGAAGAACAGAATGAAATTAAAGTTTAATTATATTTATTAAGGTTTGTTTGCTCTAACACTTGTCAAGTATTCAATAAGGTTTAGCCAGGGCAGGGCATGGACAATGATAGAATTTTTGGGGTTTTATTCTTTTATTTATTTTCAACATGGCCTAATTAGATAAAGAAGAAAAATGAATTTTATGTGCTACATGCAGTTCCTCTTTTTATTAATATATTTTCGAATTTGTAAATGTGTTACAATTGTTGAATATTATATTCTTAAACTTAAATTGTGATAGATAGAATACAAAGAAATACAAAGAATTACGTTATTATTATTTCTCAGGTCAACAGTAGTCTGTTTAGAAGAAGCTTTGTGTTGAGTGCTTCAAAATTGTTGGTTTAGCCTTTTCAACAGGCCTTTGTCTTTTAGGTAATTTCGTTTGGTACCTTTTAGAAGTGACTTGTAGACAACAGGATGATGCTTTTTTCAATTTTTAATCTTTACATTTTAATTATTCTCTATCAATACTATTATTTGTTTTATATGGTCTGAGGTTGTGAGAAAAAATACTAGATTTTTTCTTTTTTCCAAATTATATCTTTTAGTTTTCATTACATTTAGAGATCTCAACTCATTAATACACAAAGGATAGTATTTTGTTCCTTATTGGATTTGAGTTTCTTATTTACTTACACATGAAATAAGTTAGTTTAAGTTGATGCTATTTATATTTGTGACTTGATTAAATCCAGATATTAACAGTAGATCTGATAATTGATTATTTTCTAAAAGTGCTTAATGTATTTGTTATGGCTTTAGAGTTTGTAACTTAGAAAAATAATATTATAAGTTAAATTATTAGTATTTTTTCAAATTTTTTTAATGTGTTTTACAAATATATAAGTTTTAGACATTTAAATTTTACATTTTGAGACATTTCATATATAAAATTATATAAATTTCTAATTTAGCTGTTTAATTACTGAACTCCTTTTTTTATTTAATATCTTTAATAATCTTGCTATTATCATAAACAGAGTGATGAAAAATGTGTCATATGCTAAAAGACAGATTAAACACTTACTGATTACATTGACTATTTAATTGTTAGTAGGCAAAATATGGATAAGAGTTGGATGCAACTTAAAGATAAACTTTGTTATGAATATCTTGATGATATAAAGTCATTCATAGAAGCAGCCAAGAAATTTGCAAGTGCTACGAATTGTATTCGTTGTCCATGTTTGAGGTGTCTAAATGTATTTATACAACCCTTAGATATTTTTAGTTATTATTTACACCAGTTTATAATATCTCTTACGTATCATATATAGGTGTATCATAGTGAAAGTAGTCAACCTAGTGGTATATATGAAGTAAGATCAGAAAATATTGATAGTGATTAAATAGAGTTAGATGACCAATAAGATATTTTTAATTTATTGGATGATTTAGGTATGGGTCAAGTAGCAAGAGAAATGTCACATGCACAACCACAGGCCAATGAAAACAATGCAACCTTGCCTAATATAAAGCAAAGAAATTGTGATATTGTTATTAATTTACTTAGTGAAGTTGAAAAAATGCCTTTCGTTGGAGCATGTCTTAGCTCATTTAATTTTATTATAAAGTTTATGTACATTAAAATCCTTAATTAGTGGAGTAACAAGTCAGTTGATATGCTACTCAAAATATTGCTACTATTGCTGCCTAAAGGTTCTAAAATTCTTCATACACTGTATAATGCCAAAAGGAAGTTAAAAGATTTAGGTATGAGTTATGAGGCTATTCATGTGTGTAAATATGATTATGCATTATTTTGAAAAGAGTATAAGTCATGCGATAAGTGTCCAGTATGTGACAAATCATGATACAAATTTTGTAGTAAATGGAGCAATATACCACAAAAAGGTTTTGCGATACTTTCTATTGAAGCCTAGATTACAATGATTATTTCTATCACGGCATACTATAAGTGATATGAGATGGCACAAGAAAAAACGATTGGGTGAGGAAAGATTTTTAAGATATCCTACAGACAGTGAATCGTGGAAGAATTTTGATAAAATATATCCTAAGTTTGCAGAAAATGCACGTAATGTGATATTAGGTCTTGCGAGTGATAGATTTAATCCTTTTAAAAATATGTATAATTCATATAGTATGTGATCAATAATACTTATGCCTTACAACCTACCACCTTAGAAGTATATGAAAGAGGCATTCATGTATATGTCATTACTTATTCCTAGACCACATAGACCAGGGAAAGATATTGATATATATTTAAGATCATTAATTGATAAGTTAAAGGATTTGTGGGAAAATGGCACTGAGACTTATGATACAGCAACAAAGACTACATTTACAATGCATACAGCATTACTGTGGACAATTACTGATTTTTCAACATATGCTAACTTGTCAGGATGGAGTACAAAAGGTTATTTGGCATGTCTGGTATGTAACGAGAATACATTTTCACATAAGTTATGAGATAAAATATGCTATACAGGATAACGTAGATACTTGCCAATTGATCATCCTTAGTGTAAAAACAAATAATTCAATAAAGAACATGAATTCAGATGTGCACTGCCAATATATTCTGGTGATGACATTCTCAAACAATTTCAAAAGTTAAAAGAATCAAAACCAGAAAAGAATAATAACAATAAAGATCATAAGAGAAAGCGCACAAATGAAGAGTTGAATTGGACAAAGCGAAGCATCTTTTTCGAGTTACCATATTGATTAAAATTAAAATTATATCACAATCTAGATGTCATGTATATAGAGAAAAATGTATGCGATAGTCTTGTTGGAACTTTGATGAATATTGAAGGAAAGACAAAGGACACTGTAAAAGTATGATTAGATTTGGCAAATATAAATAGTAGGAGGAGCTATATTTACAGTCACAAACCAATGGATTTGAAAAATCTCATGCTTGCTATGCATTAACCACTGCAAAAAGGCAACAATTTTGCAAGTGGTTATAATAAGTGAAGTTTGCATATGATTATTCATCCAATATTTTCAAATGTGCTAATACGAAAGATATGAAGTTGTTTGGTCTAAAAAGCCATGATTGTCATATCTTATTAGAACGACTACTTTTAATTGGTATACAAAGGATATAGTTGAATCAATTGTTGAGTTATGTTATTTTTTTCGACAATTATGTGCGAAGACTATATGTACAACAACTTCAAATGATCTAGAAAAGAAAATTGCTATTATCCTTTTAAAGTTTTAATGTATATTTCCCCTAGTATTTTTCAACATCATGGTTCATTTAGCTATCCATCTTTCTATTGAGGTAAAATATGGTAGTCCTGTATCTTTTCGATGAATGTATCCAATCAAGAAATAAATTTTGAAGTTTAGATAAAAGCATATGGAATTTTTTTAAGCATTATATTTGTTTAACTAATAAATTCTTGTGTTTTATTAAAAGGGTATTATGTAGATACAAGAAATATGTGAAAAGTAAAATATGTTCCAGAGGGATTAATTATTGAAGCATATCTTGTCAATGATTCATTGACTTTTTGTTCGATGTATCTCTCAAATATTAAAACCAAATTTATGCGTCTAGATCAAAATGATGACGGTGGACAGAAGGATGGAAATGTGACAGTTTTCACTCAAAATGCTCATTTATTTAGACCAATGGATTTAACAAAATTGTCTAAACAATAAATTAACCAAATTCATTGATTTGTATTGAACAATTATGAAAAAGTAGAACATTACTTAATATAAGCTCATATCTTATTCTTGTATGTAACAAAAAGATTTCCAAATAAATATTTGTATTACAAGTGACATATCCTTCTACTTTTATAGTGATCATGCGAGGGACCTATAAAGAGAAGGGATATCTAATTATTATGACACTCAGAAATAATTTTTTCTAACTTGGTTTTATGAACAAGTTATATTAATTATATACCACCAACTATTAGTTTCATTGTTTAATTTGACAATTTTTTTATTGTGTAGATGTTACGAAAGTTGTAGAAAGGTTTAATAGATAGACATGACTCATTATATATATTAGCTTGTGGCCTAAGCACACAAGTGTACCAGTATTCGGGTTGTAATATTAATAGAGTACGCTTTTATATTGAGAAAAGGGATGAGAGACATGTTACTCAAAATTATACAATCTTGGTGTTAGGTACACACAATGATGACATAATAAATTTTTATGGTGCACTAATAGATATCTATAAGTTGGTATACTTGTCACATATGCGAATTGTTGTATTCAAATATTAGTGGTTCAATATTAATCCGAATAAAAAAATAATACGACATAATTTTCATTTAACGAGCGTGAATATTATCAAGACTTGGTATGATAAAGATTCTTTTATTTTAGCAACTCAAGCGAGGTTAGTGATGTATATTATCAATCCGTGTCTTGGTGATGATTACAAGATAGTTGAAGAAATTCATCAAAAAGGTATATGGGATTACCAAGAGAGAGATGAAATGGATGAATAAATTATTAGTGATAATACATATGAGAATGAGCATTCAATGACTAATTCCATTCATGCTCACATTTTCTTACCTCCTTAAGATATGTATGTTGAATCATATTTAAACAAAAATGACATCGATCCAGATTTAATAAATGTCAAAGATTCAGCAGTGCTGAGAAATATAGAATTTGATCATGATATTCCAAAAGAAGATCATAGAGATGGGAAAAGAAAAAACATCAAAGATTTAGTAGATTCTAATTTGGAATAAAGAATAAAGGACTATTTGGTATATCACATGTTATTTTAGCAATCTTATGTGCATGTTTATATATTTATGTAATATGCTCATACATATTGACATACTATCTCTTATACTCGTTGTATGCTTTAATTGTGCAATAAAAATTGTAATATACTATTTTATTTTTCAGATGGTTCAAGTTCACGTAGGAGTCATTTATCTATAGAGCTTTCGAGTGAGACTACTATGATACAAGATGAATTGCATCTTGGGGATATTGCCAATAGTGTAGGTATGAATTTATATTTCTTATATTTTATTTTTATTAATTTAGTGTATATCTTTGACATTCTAACTTTTTTATGGTACAGGTTCACCCCTTTTGATTCAGGCTGCGCGTAGACACACACGAGGTATAGACATCGCCAGTCATGTTAAGATAAATAGGCGAATAGAAATTATTATCAATCCACGAACAGGACAGCAAGAAGAAAGACATTGTTTTAAGTTAGCTAGTGAATGTGGTGTGATTGTCAGAGCTTTAGCTCCACTAAAAGTTGAGTGATGGAGTGAGATACCTTGGGATCAAAGGATAAATTTGTTTAGACGCCTTAAGGTAATGAATGCTTGTCCTAACTTAATTTTAATCTCATTTGTTTTATAAATTTCTATTTTAATGAACATTCATAAGGTCTTTATAAAGGAATATTTTATTTTAGATTTCAATGCGACACATATTTTGGACTATTTAAACCATATTATTGGTAAAATATATAGCGATTATCAATGCAAATAGTTAAAATCGATGTATAAGAAGTATCCACTATAGAAGGCTCATCAACACCCACCAAAAGGAGTCTCTTAAGAGGATTGGGACTATTGGTATGATCTGTGGGGGTTTAAACGGTATAAGGTATGTGTTTATGATATTTAGAAGGATTGAAGCTATCTTAATATTCCATTATTGGAATTTGCTACTTCAGGTGAATGAGTTAATAGAAAATTATGTTACATAAATCTTGATGCCAGTAGTGAGTTAAAGAAAATATAAATCTATGTAATTGTTTAATGTTTGGTTTAATTAATTTTTATTGTGTATTGGTATTGGATTGAAAGATCAGATGGTTAATTATGTTTTTTTATTTTATGTATGGTTGTGTTTGGTCGATATTAGATAAATGAGGAGAAATGGTTGTTATATTGATATTTGATAAATATTAGAAGTTTATATTTCACTTTAATACGTTTTTGTTTTTTATGTTTATGTTTGTGTTTCAGAAAAAGTATTCTCAGAATTCTAATAACAGGAGTAAACTTCCTTTTAATCACCCAGTTGTAGCCAAAACTTTTCGGACCACTTTCGAGCGACTTATTATAATGACAAACATGGGTGGATTAGTTTAGAAGTAGAACTTGCACATGTAAGTTATAATTTATTTCTAACTGGTATTTTCTAATAATTTGAGTTGCATTAATAAATAATAGTATTGATAGCTTGATTTAATTTTGAATCAGGATAAATTAGTAGAGTTACATCAACTTTCGCTTGAGTCGGGATCACAATCAATTAGTAATGAGGAGATATCTCGCCAAGTATTTGGCGACCAATTACGTTATATTAGGGGGTTGGCTAAACATAGAAGAGCACGTGATTTTAATGTTAGCTCCTCATCTATTGAAAATATATTACAGACTGAATTAGGCTGTACCCAACTTGAGTTGCAAAAAATAAAGTCTCGCTTACAGTCTATTGAAGTTGAGATGTAGAAGCATAAAATACAGTTACGAGAGTTTAAAGACATTTTTATTAGAGTTGGTGCCACACTGTTTTTGACAATCAAACTGTTAGATATTGTTATATCTTTATTTTTCTGTGGTATTAGATAATTATAATGATTTATGCACCTAAACATCAAGTATAATAATCTCAATTATCTATAACTTCATTCGTTATTGGGAGTAGATGAAGTCCAATATATTGTTTGTAGAATAAAATAATGATTTCAATTGAAAAATACTTCTTTGTTAGCTTATTTTATTTTAAAACTCTTATTGTTGTTACTTGAGATCATGGCTTCAGATTAATAATGATTTAATGGAATATTATGTCCAATTTAAAATTAAATCAATTCTTAACAAATCAACTAAATTATTAATTAAAATTTAATATATATTTTTGAATTTACAAATGTTTAAGCTCAATGGACATCCTTTTGTTTTTCCACTAAGAGAAAATTTATTTAAGGAGCAGTTTGTAAAGTTATTTTCAAATTATTTATGAACTTTAAATTTTTATTTCAATTTTACGATAATTTGTAAATTTAACTATAGATGATTTTGACTATTTAGTTATTTATTTTGTTTTATAATGATTATGTTTGTGTATGATATAACATAATTAAAATTTATATATCTTGTATTTAGATTATTTTAATTTTAAATATTTAATTCAAGTTTATATATTTTTTATTTAGATTATTTGTACTCACTTATTTATTTATTTGTCATTAAAACACTGTTATTAATAATAATATTATTATTTAAATTAATATTG
>JAWDEX010203826.1:0-11316 GCA_035221805.1 Trichilia hirta
TTTAGACCTCTTATTTTTTTATTCTATTTTGTTATTTTATAGTTGATGTTGATATTGAATTTAGTAGGGTATTCATGTCTCTATTTTTATTTTAGTTAATTCATGTAAGAAAATTCATATCCATAAGTTATTTATTTTTTTCGCAATTTATTTTTACACAATTTAGTGGGTAATCATATTCCTATTTACTCTTTAATTCACATGAAAAATTTTATCTTCAAAAGCTATTTATTTTATGCAATTTAAATATAGTAATATAATAGGGCATCTTGCCCTTATTTGTTTTCTTTAATTATTTTTCTTTATTTATTATATTTAAATTTAAATCTTGTAAATATTTAGTACTTTTTATTTTCGCTAATATTATGCTACATTTGTTTACTCATAATATTTTTTATTATTAATAAAAACTAAAAAATTTAATTAAGATGACAGAATATTTTTAATATTCTTTTTTTTAAATTTTTAATTAATAATAAAATTAAAAAGACGAAATATTTTTAATATTCTCCCTTCTCCTAATAAAATAATAAAAAAAAGGATAAGAGTAAAGTAAACTTGAAAAATTTTAAAATTAATGAAATATTTTTAAAATTCTCTCTTCTCTTAACTCAGTACTTTTTAAAAAATTAAGACGATAGAATATTTTTAAAATTTTTCCTTCTCTTAATAAAAATGATAAATAAGAGTAAATTTAAAAAATTAAAATTTAAGATTATTATTTTTTTATAACCATTTTTATAAAATTTATTGGGTGCTTAATACCTTTCTCATACTTAATCAATCTCTCGTACTTAAAATCTTAATTTTTTTAGATGATTTATTCCACCATTATTTAGATAGATTGCGATTTTATTTTTACATACAAATTCTAGAAGTCATCAATAAATAATAATATGTTATTTTTTATTTTAAATTATTTTAAATAAAATATTTATAAGATATTGATTATTGATTCTTATAGGGGAATATTTATTACAGGTTTTATCTTTACATGTTCATATAGGTAATACCTTTTATACTTTATCTTTTTATATTTAGCTATTGAGGACAATGTCTAAAATTAGTTAAAGAGTAGGGATAGTTGATATTATATTCTATAAATATTATTGTGTTTGTGCATTATTTTAGATGTTTTAGTGTGTATAAAAAAATTTAATTTTAGTTAGTGTCCGATTCGTGTAAGGATGGCTGAGTAAAGGATCATTTTTTTTTCTCTCTTCGATTCTTGAGATGGATCTTAGTAGTATTATCTTCAAGCGAATTATTATTTATGTGTGTGTTTTTATTAATATTTGATTTTGATTTTTTAGAATTCATAACAAATTTTTGTTATTTACTTCTATTTGGGTTGTTAAAATTTGTGAACTCTTATTTGGTCATTAGTTAAATAGTTATATACATATATTTTTTAGATAAGAATTTTATAAACTATTCTTATCACATATATATATTGACATATGATTATGGATGTAAGTTAAAATTTTAATATATTTGTTCTAAGATGTAAGTTAAAATTTTAATATATTTGTTCTAACGATTTTATTAGTGATAACATCCAAAGATAATAATAAAAAAATTAAAAAAAAAAGTTGAATACAGACATTGTTAGTAAGGGTTAGGCATGAGCTGTATCCTAATGGCATGCTTAACTATATAAAACAAGTCTTGTATTTAAAAAAAAAAAAGTTTAAAATCATTTCCTAAAGAGATTGAAGGAAGTTCTTAATACCTAATACCCTAAGATCAACTGGTCTAGGAGTCATTGACCTAGAAATTAGATTATGATTATTATAGATAGATAGATAGATATAGATATAGATATAGATATAGATATAGATATAGATATAGATATATAAATAAATATTGTCTAAAGGATATTTATTCTATGTAATAGAAGGGTTATGAGTTAGAATAGTTCCAAACAGATGACAACAGTCGACTCTATCATAGAAGCTGAATATATAACAACTTCAAAAGTAGCCAAAGAAGCAATTTGGATGCAAAAATTTGTATCTAAATTCAGTGTAGTTCTTAGCATGGCTTATCTGATAGTGTATTCTGTGATAATATAGGTGCTATTGTACAAATAAAGGTGTTAGTATTGTATGCCCTAAAATCATTCATATTGTCAATTTTGAACATATTGTATTGAGTTTCTATAATAATATGTACTGTATACATATTTTATTAATAAAAAAATTATTTTGATTCATGTGTATATATTGTTTTTTTTATATAATCATACTAATGATAGAATATGCACATAAAGTATCTAAGATAATTAAGTTAACTAAAATATTTCTTGTAGAAATAATATCGGTTGGGCATTAATATTGAATTGTAGATACATTGAATATCTTCGATGAATATTATGAGATAATATTAGTGCATTTGATATAATAGTCATATTATTAGGACATTAGTATAGAATAATAGTTAGAAAACTATTATTTAAATGCAACTAAAATTATGATAAATCTCACGAATGTATATTGTCAATGATTCATCATTAAATTATATGGGTATATTAACTACTCCTTAAACCTTAGACGTCATGATTATTAATCGGTATAGATGCACATAATTCATATGGTATATAAATACAAGACTAATCATGTCTTGTACATAAAAGTTAGTTTAGTTATGTGTTATTTATATTGAGAAGTAAATGACTATCAAATAGAATCCATTGACTCGACATAAAGGATTTTGAGGTACCGTTGACTCAGTCTAAGTTTGAGTTTTCAATCGAATATTAGTAAACGAATAAAAATAAAATCTTTAGTTAAAACACAAATATCATACGAAGAATTTGTAATGATAAGTTTAGGTTGTATTGACTAATTATTCGAATATAACCAAATATAGGATTTTGACATTCGTGAGTCTTAATTTAGTTGAGATTAGACAAACGAAAAGAGATTATTCACATAAAACCTATAATTAGCTATAAAAAGTTCAATAAAGATTTTTTTTATTATAATTTAAGAGTTATGGCACATTGCTAGATGTTAATTATAGTCGTTGAGTATTCGAATAATTCAAAACAAAATTGATGAGATCAATTTCAGCTTATATCTAATATCATAATCAACCTGAGAGGTCATAATATAAATCTCGACTTATTTTTATTATTAGAGAGAGTAAATAATATTCGCAAGAGAACTAATACTCTTGGAGATATTATTTGGCCAAAAAGTCGTAAATAGTTTATACGTTAAATAGTTTAACAAATTAAGAGATTGAGAAATTGATCCTATTATAATTTAAAATAAGTTACAAAATTTCATAAATATTTAAAAATATAGATTAAATTAAAATAAACTTGATCAAAATAAGTTTCACTGAATTTAGAGTTAATTTGTAATTTTTTAAAGTTAGAAAGTCTAAGTGACATTTTATATTTACTATTGAAAAGCTTATTAGAGAAGCTTGGGGACCCATTTGTCTTTACTAAAAAGGCTAAGAATAATATGATAAATGTAAAAAAATATATAAAAGGCTATTTTTCTATTTTTGGTGGAATTTATCCATTTTTTCACCATTTTTCAAAGCTCTCTCTCTAACTAGCCAAATAAGGGGGAAAAAGGCATCTGATTCTCTTAAAGACACTATATTTTTAGTATTGGTCTTCATTAATTATCACTAAGAGTTAGTAATTTTTAATTAATTTGAGTAATTATGCCTTAAATGCCAAAGAGATATCCTCATGCTTGATTTCTTGTTTTTCATGCTTTCATCACCCTCAAAAAGAACTAAAGATACACTAAAAATTAAAATATATTTAGCAAAAATATCATATTTTTAGAGAATTTATTGATGTTAGAGAAATTTTGATTGAAAAGACATTTTCAGCAGAGAATATTGCAGATCCTCTCACTAAAACGATAACACTAAAGTAGCTAAACCAACATTTTAAGAATATAAGTTTAAAATATAACAATGAATAGCTTTAGTACAAGTGAAAGTTTGTTGATATTATATGCCCTAAAACTATTCGTATTGTCAATTTTTAGCACATTGTATTGAGTTATTATTATAAAATGTATTGTATATATTTTATTAATAAAAAAATTATTTCAATTCATATGTGTATGTTACTTCTTCTATCTAATAATACTAATGATAAAATATGCATATGAATTATTCAAGATAATTAGATTATCTAAACTATTTTCTACAGATATAATATCAACTAGGTACTGATACTATAGTGTAGGCATACTAAATGTCTTTGATAAATATTATAAGATAATATTAGTGTGAGTGATATGATAGTCATATTATTAAAATATTAGTATAGAATAATAGTTAAAAAACTATTATTCAAATATGACTAAAGTTATGATGAATCACACGAAAGTATATTACCAATGATTTATCATATGATTATACAGGTGTGTTAACTACTCCTGAGATCTTAAACGTCATGATTATTAATTGATATAAATTTACATAGCTCATATGGTATATAAAATACGAGACTAATCATGTCTTGTACATAAAAGTCAGTTTAATTATGTATTATTTATATTAAAAAGTAAATGACTGTCAGATAAAATCTATTAATTCAATATAAAGAATCTTGGGATGCTATTGATTCAATCTAAATTAAAGTTTTCAGTTGAATATTAGTAAATAACTAAAAATAAAGCTTTTAACTAAAGTATAAATGTCATATGAAGAGTTCGTAGTGACAAGTTTAGCTCATATTAATTAATTATCCAAATATAACTATATTTAGAGTTTTAACATTCGTGAGCCTTAATTTAGTTGGAGTTAGATGAACAAAAGGAGATTATTCACACGAAACTTATAATTAGTTATAAAAGTTTTGATAAAGATTTACTTTATTATGATTTAGGGGTTATGGTACATTGTTAAATATTAATCTTAGTTATTGAGCATTCGAATAGTTCAAAATAATATCGATAAGATTGATTTCAGCTCGCGACTAATATTATAATGAACCTAAGAGGTTATAATATAAACTATACATTATCTTCACTATTAGATAGAGTAAATAATATCCATAAGAGAGCTAGTACTCTCAAAGATATTATTTGACTAAAAAAGTAGTAAATGGTTTGCAATTTAAATAGTTTAACAAATTGAGAACTTAAGCTAATGATCTAATTATAATTTAAAGTAAGTTATAATATTCTATAAATATTTAAAAATATAAATAAAATTAAAATAAATTTAGAGTTAGTTTATAATTTTTTAAAAGTATAGGAGCCTAAATAATATTTTACATTTACTATTAAAAAGCTTATTGGACAAGCTTCGTGACCCTTTTGTCTTTGACTAAAAGATTATAGATATTTTAATAAATGAGTGAAAAATATAAATAGGATTATTTTTTAATTTTTTGATAAATTAATCATATTTTCAAAAATTATCAAAACATTTATTTTTCTCTCTCTCTCTACATTCCGCCATAGTAAAGAAAATCTAGAGATTTTAATTCTTTTAAAAATATTACTTATTTAGTATTAATCTTCATCAATTGGTCACTAAAAGTTAGTGATTAAAGTATTAGATTGCTTGACTTTGTATTTATAAGTGTATAATTGCGAAATTTTTGATGAAAATAAACCATGCTTGATTTATTGATTTTCATGCAATTAATCCTTCAACTACCTCCATTTGAATGCAAGATTTTGATTTGCTTATTGAACTACCTAGCAATATATTTTTGAAAAGTTAGATATGCATTAAAAAAATTAGATTAGTTGCGTGAGGGTATGATCCACGTATATTTGAAAAAATTATCAACCAAACTAGCATAATATTTTAATTTTGCAATAGATAATATAGGGGTAGGTTCCCATAAATTACAATGAATTTTTTCAAAGATATAAGTACTTGAATGTTCTGAGCAAGAGAAAGCTAAACGACTAAACTTTCTTAGTTGACAACTATCACAAAAATTTTGGGATTTCGTTATCCCTACGACATCAATGAGTCCTCTATTTTTAAGCATATGTAAAACTAAAGATTGATGATGGCCTAGGCATTGATGCCAAACTTTTGTAGTGCTTGATTTAAACTGATGGGAGAAATACAATTCTAAAGAAGTAGGTAGGACACAGAGATCACCCTTGTGTTTCCCTATTATCATTGCTTGTCCTATTTCCCATTATTTAACATAGAAATCAACATTAAAAAATTTATAATTAACAGGAAATTGAGCCGTTATCTGGATTATAAAAGGTAAGTTTTTTGTTACGTTCAAAACTAACAAAACATTAATGATAGGTAAAGAAGTATTTTTTTTTATACAAGAATCACCAATTACAAGAATGAGCATGGAAGACCCATCTTCAATTAGCACAAAATCAACACCAAAGTATTTATGAATGTTTGTTGACATACCTGGCTTACCTATCACATAGTTAAAAGCCCCATTGTTTATTGTCCATACTGTGTCTGTAATGGTATTGTCCAAAGTAAGAGCTATGAGTGCTTATGGAATTTTATCTTGTTAAGCGGGTTTCTTTAACATACTAGCATATCTTAGCAATATGTCCCATCACCCCACAATATTGGCATTTTTGCTCGCAATATTTGCCCCTCTCCTCGTGCATCACTCAGCGCTTACTAGGTGGTAGAGGACATCATTGGGATTTGTTGAAAAGAAGTTATTGTGGTAGCCATGATTCGAGTCGCTTTGCTATTACGCCTGAACGCCATGTCCATTAGAGATGAATTTTTGTGATGGTCCATGAAAGCCTTGAGGGTTTAACTATGAGCATAGCTATTGCTGTCCATAAAAAGCCATTTAATGAATGAGGGAAGAAGGTGGGACATCTATGTGATTAGAGAACTTGATCAAAATTTTGGAGTTGAAAGACCAAATCAAAGTACGTCGGCCTGGGGGACTTCAACATCTTGTTGTGAAGGTTTCATATTGAGGACCAAGACTAGTGAGGAGGCTAAAAACTTCTTCTTGGTCTAAAATAGGCTTCGTTATTTTTACTAAACTGTCACAGAGACCTTAAAATTTGCTAATGTGTTCGAAAATTGTTATGTCGTCTTCTTTTCAAAGATGGGTCACTTATTATTGCAATGTCAACTCGCGTTCTTGTAATTTTTGGGCAAATGCATTTTTTAGGGCCTCCCAAACTATATGAGCTCGGTCAAGACCAACGATGAGTCCAAGAGTTTTCTCAGAGAGTGTTCCAATGATCTACCCCTGAAAAAGACAACCAGACTTTTGCCAAGCTATAAAAGCATCTTTTAATTGTAGAGCAAAATTTTTTGCATTTTTCTAGATGTTTTGACATAAAGCTATAAATTTGTTAAGAGCAGGATCTTCATTTGTGAGATGCCCAATCAATTCTTGGCTTTCTGTAAAGCCAAGGCTTGCTCATGCCACAAGGGATAATTGTTTGGGGGGAGTCAAAAAGTGATAAAATTGCCAACATTGACTGATAAGGTAGTCATGGCTAAGGAAGGAGCAAAATATAAGATGGTAAGAATGTCAAAGATGTGACTATAATGTTGCCTATGTTTACAATAGCTCTGATACCATAAAGAAAAATTGAGTCAAGAGAAATTATTTTGAAAAAATATTGAAAGTATTTGTATTGAATTTCAACATGAAAACTTAAGCTATACAAGTTTAGTATTTAAACACAATGACATTGACAAAAAATTCAAATAAATCTAGTTGGTTTTAGTTTGATAGCCGAAATGATCTTCATTTGTTACGTTAGATGGCGTGCTTGATAACAAAGAATCCCTCATTAGCAGAAGTTTAGATCATCATACTGATTTTTCCTTATTTGAAGGCTCGAGTGGAGCATCATTTCAGTTTGAATTTGTTATTGTTAGATCTCTAAGATCACTCAACTTCTTTCCACTAATTGAGGCTAGATTGTAAGAATCTTCACCCTTTTTTCTCCAAGAATTTTGAGCATCCTTATCTCTCTATAGACTCTCACGATTGTTAGATATCCCGAGTTGTTATGTGTTACTAATACCTAGAATAACATCCATGCGAATTTAACACAAAATAAACCAAAAAGATGCCAAATTCATTCATTTTCCATCATCGTAGGATGATGTATATGAGAGAGTGACTAGAACAATTACTTTACAACAGCTACTTTCTTCTCCACTCTGCATATACACCTTGCAATTAAAAATAATAATAATAATAACTTCCATTCCATGCATTCAATTCAATTCAACATCTTTCATTCAATTCATGTCATAGACATCATTCCTCAACGAAACACAAAAAAATTCCTCAATAGCCAACTACACCAGAATATAAACCAATTCCATTCAATCTCGATAAAGCCAGCAACTTATTCCATAGCCAATTTCTGTCACACGTATACAAACCTGGAATAAAAAACCTTATCCCAACAATGCATGCAAATGACTAATAAGATGGGATATAGCTAGGCATATTCCTATATCATAATAATTGCCTATTTTTTTTGTTGTTTGAAATCTAAATAAAATTCAAATTTACTTGTTCATATTTTTTTGAGTGTTCTTTTTTATTTAACTCTGGAGCATGAAATATAAATAAGTTTATTCAATTATAATTTTAAACATATCTTTATAAATGTTATTTATTTTTAATATATAAAATGTATCTAATTATTTATAAGGATGTGAAAACACTAATTTTAAATATTTATATTCAAATATGATAATTAATTAAAAGCAGACATATCATTCAAAATTATTTCAAAACTATATATTCCGATAAATTCAAATTTTAAATACATTTAAACAAACACTAGTAATTGAAAAAATTTTACCTTAACACTAATAATTAAATTACCATTCCCATAATTTCTCACACAAGTGTGTAATATTAAAAGAAGCATCAACGCTATCATTATTTGTTTTAAGAAAATAGCCAAATTAACTTAATCTTTTTAAATGAAGTTAATTAGGATGGGCGTGCATGCTACATAATAGGATCACAAGATCTCCTTGATGTTCTCTTTGGGCTCAGATTATGTGGTGGGTTCGACTTTTGTCATTGAGCCAGATGGATCATGATGGGTTCAAAGTCATAAGTAGCTCATGTGACAATTGCAAATAAAGAAAATGGGATTGACAAATATCTTCTTTGGTTTCATCGAATGACAATTACCCCTAGTCTATGTTCTATGAAAAAGCCCCCTTTCGAGTTTCAATACGGTGACAATTAACCCCCTGAATTACTATTTGACAATAAAATTACTATTTGACCTCTATTTTATAAAACCTCAAAATTATATGACTCCGTTCGCCTGACAGGCCCATTGCTGCCAACCTAAAAGCAACTAAAATAGCAATGCAAACCCGCCAAAAAGCCACCAAAATCACCCACCTATAACAAACCCACAAAGCACTGCCTTCTTTTTTCCACCGTCCGCTGCATTTCAACTCAAGCCAACACCATCATCGTGTCCTTCATCTCCTTGGGCACCAGATTCGGTCATCTCCTTGGTGTTTTATTTTTGCTTTCGCGTTTTTGCTTCTTCTATCTGCAGGTTTTTAAGGGGTTGGCATTCACAAGATTAAATAAGGGCTTTAGTTGGCTTTGAATCGTATGTTGCAATTGAAGGTATGATGTACAGTTTGGATTGTTTTAAATAGGGAATGGATGGTATGATTAAATTAACACTAATACGATGTCATCCTTTGATTATAATTTACGCTTATTATTTCTTCGTATCTAATGGATTTTAATTTCTGATTCAATTATGATTATGATTATTACCATGTTTACTCTATATGGGGTTTTGTTTGGCTAGAAATTTTTTGGGGGATAGTGATTGACGCTCCGACGAGTCCAGAGGTGGGTAGTGAGTATATAGTCTAGATAGAATAAAATCATAAAATTATCCTCGTTTTTAAGGCTCAAATAATAATTTAAGAGGATAATTATCACACTTTTCAAATTTTAGGAGAGTTTATGTCATAAAACATAAAGTATAAGGGTGATTGACATTTAATAGAAGGGAATTTGCCGTTCCCCCTCTCTTTTAATATCACAAAAGAGCAATAGCAAATATAATAATTTGTGTTGTCTCTTGTTATTTAACAAAGGTTTTTAGACTTTGATAACAATAGTTTAAAAATATAATTTTTTTTTTAATTTTCTTAGAAATAAATTTATTTATGTAGACGCAAGCAAAATATATAAATATTAGTTGTGACGGTTCGTCATTGCAAAAATATTTTTTAAAATAATAATTATAAAAAGATTTATACGAGATTTTTCTTCTAAATTATATATCTAAAAAAAATAATTATAGAAAATTTATATGAGATTTTTCTTTTAGATTATATAAAAAATGATTCTCCCTCTCTCTATCTTTCTCCTTGTAACGAAGTGATAATATCAATTGTTTGATTTTGTAATTTATTTATTTATTTAAATAATATTAAAAATAATATATATTTATTTTTATATGATGTATATAATAATATAAATTAATATAGAAATTTTTAAAAAATAAGAGCGAGATGATTGAATTTAAAATATTCTTAAATTTAGAAAAAAAATAGAGATAAGAACACAAATTTCTTATATAAATTTTTATAATATAGCAATGATCTCGTCAAGTGTCATATATTTTATTAAGTAAAAATTTATTGAGTTATATAAAACATATGATAATTATATAATGTTATTTTATCAGCTTGTAAAAAAATTAATACAAAAACTTTATATCCCTAAACTTATTTATTTTAAAAATATCAAAATAAAAATGCGTGATAAGAATTTGCATTGTACACCAAAATCTTTTGAAAGCCTATGACCGTTGTTTGTATACAGTTGGTGGGGCATAAGATTGGATCGGATTAATTAAATTAATTTAAAAAATAAATAACAAAATATATTACCAATATAAAAATTAATTATTAAAAATTTAATATATAGTTTTGTATCATGAGTTAAATAATTAAATAAAAGTTAATTCAATATTAATTTTGAATATTACAATAAATTAATTAAATATCATTATTAATTTTAAGATTTATATTATTCCCTAAATAAAACAAAAGTATGAAACTAATTAAATATTTAAAAAATTCATTTGAATTGTTCATAAAAAATTTTAATTATTTTTTATGCTTATACTATATTATCGTAGGATTCAATAGGATAAAATATTTTATCTTTCCCTTGAGATGAGGTCAAGATAACTTGTGCGGATCTCACGATCATTTATCCCAAATCTGTTAAATATCTCAACTCATTTTACATGTGCTAAATATAGCATTGGCTCAAAATTTAATGAGTGTCTTATTCAATTTGTTTATCCTTTGCATCAAACGTAGCCAAAATAT
>JAWDEX010203837.1:0-11315 GCA_035221805.1 Trichilia hirta
AGTCAAAACTGAAGCTTAGCTCAAACATAAACATTTTATGCCATTGAGCTATTTTTTCAAAGGCACTTTTTTCAAATAATTTTGAGTTTTTTATCAAAAATTATGGGTATAACACTGAAGTAAAGTCGGACTGGGCTAGAATAGTAATAAGCTTATAATGAGCTTCGAAAATAGGCTTGAACATATAACATGAATTCAAAATTGAAGCTTTGACCAAACATAAATGTTTTAGCCCATTAAAATAGATTTCTAAATTTACTGATTTCAAATGATTATGAAATTGTTATTAGAAGTTATGGATAAAATATGAAAGTTATATTAAACTTGACTGGAATAGCAATGTGCTTAAAAAATAATTTTGAAAATATTATATGGAATTCAAAATGATGGTTGATACAAACATAAAAGTTTTAGACTATTGTTTAAGCTCTTTATTAGATTAAGAATCATTTTAATAGCTCTCTTGATTAAAAAGTTGTACCCCATTTAAGAATCCTGTATCGAGAAAGAAATTAAACGACGATTACTAACAAAATTAAGTTTAAATTTAAAATAATAAACCTGCTTATACTATAATATTTAAATATAGACATTCAAATACTAATAACAACTTTTACTAGTAATTCGAAATAAAAATTCACAAATAAGGTATTTATTATTGTACTTCTCTTTGATATGTCTAAATAAGTAAATTCTTTAGAAAAAAATTTACAAACCATAAACTCTTTAAATAAAAAAATTATAAACCTTCTTTTTATACTTAAAACAACTCATTAATTATAGAGATTAACGTCAAAACTATTCTTATTATTTTATTAGAATTAATATTTCTTGAGCTTAAATTTTTGTATCATTTACCTAGTTCATCGACCAATGGCTTCATGACCAGTCGACCTTAGAGCATTAGGTGTTAAAAAACTTTTACAATTATTTCTAGATTATAAATACTTGCTATTACTATTTATTATTATTATTTTTTTAAATACAATAATTGTTCTATATAATTAAAAATGCTACTGGGGCACAACTCATCTCTAATCCTTACTAATAATATTTGTATTTAATTTTTTTTTCTTTTTCTTTTAAATATAAGTCTTACTCTATATAATTAAGTATGCCACTAGGGTACAACTCATCCTTATCCCTTATCAATAATACTTGTATTTAGTTTTTCTTCTTTTCTTTTGAATACAAGACTTATTCTATATAGCTAAGTATGCCACTGAGGTATAGTTCATCCCTAGTCCTTACTAACAAGGCTTATATTTAATTTTTTTTTCTTTTTTTCTTTTATCAGTGCCCTTAAATATTATTTCTTCTGAAATCGTCAAAATAAATTATATGAAATTCTTCGCTTACAACCCATTGTTGACATCGTCCAAAATTTGACGTAAAGAAAAATTTTAAAATGGAGTCGCCATCTATCCAAATAATGGTGGGATAGATCACCTAAAAATTTAGATTCCAAGTTCGGGGGGTTGATTAAGTGTAGGGAAGGTGTTAGGCACCCTACAACTTTCGTAAAAACGGTTACCAAAAATATTGATCTTGAATTTTAGTTTTTCAAAATTTACCCTTATTTATAATTTTTACTGAGAGAAGGGACAATATTAAAAATATTCCGCCGTCTTAATTTTTCAAAAATATTGAGCTAAGAGAAGTGAAAATATTAAAAATATTCTGCCGTCTTAGCCTTTTCTATTAGTTAAAAAATGTTTAACTAAGAGAAGAGAGAATATTAAAAATATTCTGTCGTCTTAGTTAATTTTTCTTCTTTTTTCCTTTTAATTTTACTTTATTTTTATTCTTTTTATCATTTTACTAAGAGAAGGAAGAATATTAAAAATATTCTACTATCTTAGTTTTTTAAAAATATTGATCTAAGAGAAGGGAGAATATTAAAAATAATATGTCATTTTAGCCTTTTTTTTATTAAAATTTTTAACTAAGAGAAGGAAGAATGTTAAAAATATTCCGCTGTCTTGATTAATTTTTTTAATAAAAAAAGGCTAAATTTATCCCTATTTATCATTGACGTTTAATTCACAGTTGATGACCTATTTTTAATACCATCAACAATAGTTATACCGTCTCTTAGGATCAAAAATAGTAAACACCCATATTATTAGTAAGTTTGTCAGAATTATCTTAATGGTTAATTTGAAACTGTATACATATCACTATCAAAATTTGGCACCTTAAGTTAAGATACAAACTATCAAATAATTTTGATAGAACGATTTAAAAATTGAACCTCATACCTTATCACAAATTTGACACCTCGAGCTTTGTTTATAAAGTATAGATAAAATTTTCAGAGGATAAAATTGGATTACAATAACGGACAATGAATATCACTTCTTATACCTTTTTATATCTATTAGATCTTGTATCCGAGGATTTTGGAACAATATTTAGCCTACGATAGCAATTAATGAAACTTTTTTAAAGGATATATATCGAGAAATATTATTTGTGATAGCTATTGTTGATAAAAATGATCAAATATTTTCAGTTACTTTTAATATCGCAGATTCAGAGAATGATTTTTTATAGGAGTGATTTTTATTAAAATGTCATGATGACATAGGCCTAATAGAACATTTGGTATTTATTTTTGATAGACACTATAGTATTGAAAACGGAATTAACATAATTTTTAAGATGTAGTTCATAGTTTTGGTATTTACCATATATTTGAAAATATAAAAGAAAAGTATAAGAAGCGAACTTGAAAGATCGATATTTTCATGCAAGTATATTTTTTGACGGTAAAAATTTATAAAGTGAGTGAGTTTAATAAATATATGTCTAGTTTGAGGTCGATGCATCTAGAGGTTGCCAACTACTTGAAGTTCGATATTAGGGTACATAAATGGGCTATATCATAATTTTCATCTCATCACTATGATATAATGACCACAAATATTACTAAGAATATAAACTCATTGCTTGAAAATATACGCTCTCTCCTAATCATATCATTGGATGAATAAATTAAGTTTATACTTCAAAAATAGTTTTATGAGTGTAAATAAACGGCTGTTTTAAAAGAGGGACATTTGATTGAAATAGCATAAAAAAAGGTTGATGATCAAATGGTGTTGTCCTGTACAATGACTGTGGATTCCATTTCGTGATTTTATTTTAAAGTAAAAGATCAAGATAAGTTTGGCGTTGCTAACTTACAATAAAAAAAATGCAATTCTAGATAGTTTGACTTACAATAACTCTCTTGCACTCATGCTTTCACCTTTTGGAAACATATACATTTATCATATCATTCTTTATACTCAAATTACTATCCTACGAAAGAGCTTGTATTATATGATAAGCTTATTCATCTAGTTGATAATGAGATTGATTGGTTTATTTTATCTAAATTGCAAGAAAACAATGAATTTCTTCCACCGGAGAAGATTTTATTAGGAGGACGTATTCACGATGCTATATTACTAGTCATAATTGATTTACATATAGGAATCTAATCTTTCTGCATTCAACCAAGTGACAGTTTTGTAATTAATTTGTCTTATTTATCATAGTATTTAGATTAAGTTTTAGATTAAGTTTGTTATAAGAGTGTTATTATTTTTGATAACAGTATGTATTCTACTTAATTTCTTAATCGAATAATTATTCAGTTATCATCGTATCGTATTACTTGTTATTCATTTAGATTAATAAAATATGCCTATTATTATTGAAGTATAAAATCTTCATGTAATAAAATTTCATAGCTTAATTTGCATTTTTAAATATTTGATTATTGTTCATTATTGTACAAATAGAATAAATATTTTATGTTGACTAATAGTTGTATTGTAATGGAAATTTGAATATATATATTTATAAATTAAACTCTATCTATAAAAAATATAATAAAATTAAAATTGCCTACGTAATTTTGTTTATAAATTAGCAATTTTATAAGCTTCATAAAAGTAACACTATCTTATTTCAAAATATATTACACACACAATACACATACTCAAAAAAATAACTAATTGAATATACTTGCTACATGTCTAGTTAACTAACAATTTTACAAATATTATAGACATTTTCTAAAAAGAAAATAAAGATAAATTTATGTTACAATTGGATGTTTAATTCTGGTTAATTTTTCTATTATGTAACATTTCATATCACTCAGTGTATGTACCTATTTCATTTAGCTATGGTGATGGTGTTCAAAAAAGTTAATGAAGTGTATTTTATTAGCTCTTGTTAATATTTATTACTAATACTAAAATCATATATGGTATAAAAAATTATATGATTGGTGTGTTGCTAGAGACTCATAAGGTGAATAGACATGAGCTAGGGGCATTTTAGTAATATTGATACAGTAATTGTAGGAGTGGTAAAATTTATCAAGATTTGTACCGATTGAAAGTTTGTAACTTATAGCTTATAATGCCATAAACAACACTCAAATTTAATGAATATCGAGTGAGAAACACGATTTTATGTTAAATGAGCAAAAAAATAGCTCAATTTCCAAGGTAGCACATTCGAATCAGAGTCGAATTTTGAACACTTTTACAGTGGTACAAAACTTATAATATGTGGAGTCCACTGATATAAATGATGCTTGATTTTGATAAGGCACAATGAAGTTATAACGTTTTTCGTAGAAAAAATGGGCAAAAATAGACAAAAAACATTATAACTTTGCTCTGCCTTATCAAAATCAAGCACCATTTATATTAGTGGGCTCCACATATTATAAAATTTGTATTGCAGTAAACGTGTTCAAAATTTGACACCAATTCAGATATGCTACTTTGGAAATCAGTTTATTTTTTTTACTGATTTAGCGTAAAGTTGTGTTTCTCACTCAATACTCATCCAATTCAAGCACCGTTTATGGCATTATAACCTATAAGTTATAAGCTTTTAGTTGGTATAAATCTTGATAAATTTTGATACTGCTCTAATAATTGTATAGAAATTAACAAAATGCTCCTAGTTCATTTTTATTCATCTTATGAGTCCCTAGGGACACATTAATCATTCAATTTTTTATATTATATACTATTTTAGTATTAGTAATAAATATTAGCAAGAGTCGATAAAATACACTTCATTAACTTTTTCAAGAACCATCACCATAGCTAAATAAAATATACACATACATTGTGTGATACAAAATGTTATGTAATAAAAAAATTAACCAAAATTAAATATTCAACTGTAATATAAATTTATTTTTATTTTTTTTTAGAAGTGATCCATGATCTGAACCAAAATCAAAGGTTCTTTCTAAATATAAATATTATATATACATACACACAAACACTCCTCAGTTATTGATTCTAAATGTTGGTGGTATATATCATTTGTGGATCGTTCAAATGTAAATGGTGTGATATTATTAATTAATTTACATCTTATAATAAATAAAAAAGAAATACATATAGCAGCTATATTACTGTCCTCATTTCATTGTCTAAGTGAGAGTTTAGAGAAGAGTTGTACATGATGCTATGTTGATGACCAAAATGAATGACACAAACAACCTAGTATTGCTCCTGTATATTCCACGAAATATACAAAACTCCACATGTGGACCACGGTTTGAACTAGCTACCCATATGTCCAATAATCTAGTTTTGGACATCGGTGTTTAAGTAGAATATATTTTCTCTCAGATCCCTGAACAAATACTTACTCCAAGTAGTTTAAAGTAACATTTGCATAATAAAAAAATTAAATAATTATAATAAATAATTAATTCATAAACATAATTTAAATATCTCAAAAAAAAAAAAAACTCACGCAAAATATAGTAAATGTAGCAATCTAATTGTGAGGCATTGTGGTGCCAAACACTATCTGTTGTCATGCCAAGATGTCAATGTATGCATCAATGTGTTATTGTAAAAATACAAATATTTAATTTTAGTTAAATTAAATATATTATTATAATATAAAAGTAGAGTATTTAATCACTTACTGTGGCTTCTAGCCATGGCTCCTTTTTATATATAAGCACAATTCACTTAAGAGTTATTCTTGTGGTTCAGCTTTTAATATAATTTTTTTCCTCTTATCCATGCACAAAATCGCTTTAACAAGTCATTCAGAATAGGATCTATAAAGCAATATCATAATCAATAACTCATCCAGTTAGACACTTACTCTTTTCTAAAGAGTTCGTGTATAATGTTCATGCACGCTTACTGTACTGGTACTTATGACTGAACCGACTCACATTATATACTATAAAAGGGTCAGAAGTCAATTGACCCTCAACAACCGTAATTTTAGCAACCATATCCTTGACATCTATATTATTATTGACTGCATTATCATCATTCTGTAAAGAAAAATAATAATTAATACATGAAAAAATTTGGCATAAGCTTTTTTACATAGAAGTTCACCATTATAATAACTAAATTGTGTACACTAACTAGTTCATCATCATCGTATGTAATACAATTCGATCATTGCTAACACAAATCAATCACAAGTATCAAAATTTAAGTAAATAGAATATATAAATAAAATAAATGTGCGTACCTCCATATTTGTGGTATTATATGAATGCATCCACTATTTTATGTCATGAATAAAATAGACAAAAATGTCTTCAATTTGCTATATATGCTTCTTTTGTCTTTGGGCACGCTCATCATTTTGTCAAATAAACTCTTCGTATTGTCAAGTAAACTCTTTATAATCCTTCCTCTCCTATGATAATTAAGGAAGAACATACCACTTGACATCTGATATGTATGAAAAAAAAAATCTGGCAATAAAACATCATTTGCATTATCACTTGAAATCTGAGCTAAATAGAGTGTATAATCTCGTGATGGAACATCATATGCTATATTGTTAGTGTTGTATGCTATAAAACTATTCGTGTTATCAATTTTAGACATATTGTATTGAATTATTATAAAGATATATACTGTACACATATTTTATTAATAAAAAAATTATTTTAACTCATGTGTATATGTTATTTCTTCTATCAATCATACTAATGATAGAATATGCATATGAAATATCTAAGATAATTAAGTTATCTAAAATATTCCCTATAAAAGCAACATCGACTAGGCATTGATATTATAATGTAGGCACACTGAATATTTTCGATGAATATTATGAGATAATATTAGTATGAGTGATATAACAGTCATATCATTAGGATATTAGCGTAAAATAATAGTTAGAGAACTATTATTTAAACGTGATCAAAATTATGATGAATCACACAAATATATGTTATTAATAATTCATCATTAAATTATATGGACGTGATAACTATTCCTTAGACCTTAGACCTAAGACATTACAGTTGTTAATCGGTATAAATACACATAGTTTATATGGTATATAAATATGATACTAATCATATCTTGTACATAAAAATCAATTTGGTCATGTGATGTGTATATCGAGAAATAAATGATTGTTAGATGGAATTCGTTGACTCAATATAAAGGATTTCGAGTACCATTGACTCAATTTTTGTTTGAGTTTCCAATTGGATACTAGTAAACAAGTGAAAATAAAGTCTTTGGCTAAAGTATAAATGTCACACGAAGAATTCATAACATGAGTTCAGCTTGTATTGATTGATTATTTGAATATAATTAAATTTAAGATTTTAACATTCGTGAGCCCTAATTTAATTGAGATTAGACTAACGAAAAAGATTATTCATAAAAATTTATAATTAGCCATAAAAGATTCAATAAAAAAAATTTTAATTATAATTTAGGGGCTATAGTACATTACTAGATGTTAACCATGGTCGTTGAGAATTTAAATAGATTAAAATGAGATTAATGAGATCGATTTTAACTCATAGCTAATATCATAATAAACCTAAGAGGTTACGATATAAATCTCAACTTATTCTTGCTGTTAGAGAGAGTAATAATATCTGTAAGAGAGCTAGCATTCTCAAAAATATTATTTTACTAAAAAAATCATAAATAGTTTACACGTTAAATAGTTTAACGAATTGAGAACTTGAGAAATTAACTCAATTATAATTTAAAGTAAGTTATAATATTTTATAAATATTTAAAAAATAAGTAAAATTAAAATAAATTTGATTAAAATAAGTTTGATCGAATTTGAGATCAATTTGTAATTTTTTAAAGTTTGAAAGCTTAAGTGATATTTTATATGAAGTTTCTTGGAGAAGTTTTAAGATCCATTTGCTTTGTTGAAAAGGTCAAGGATATTATGGTAAATAAAAAAAAATATAAATAGGCCTATTCTTCTAGTTTTGGCTCATATTTTTTACTATTTTTGAAAACTCTTTCTCTAACCACCTAAGTAAAGAGACAAATTAGGAATATGATTCTCTTGGAGACACTATAATTTTGGTGTTGATCTTCATTCTTCATTAATAAAGGTTAGCGATTTATGATTAATTAAAAATTATGCCAAAATATTGCCATACACTATACCCATGCTTATTCTCTTGATTTGCATGTTTTGTATTAGAGCATATGTGTACGATGATTATATGCATGGTTTGTGATTGAATTTGATTTAGGTTATAAATTTTGAATTAAGGGCTTATTTGATGAAAATAAGATTTGTATGGGTTCTAATGTGTTTTTGATTGTTTTGAAAAGTTATGAACATATTAGGGGTATATATATTGCTTGTGTTTTGAGAAAAATTAAAAGGAAATTGGTTTTTGGGTGCAAAATAAATGAAAAATCGAGAGAGGGCAATTTTGCCCTGCGCGTATATAAGACACGCGCGCAGCAGGCTGCTAGTGTGCTATGCAACCCACGCATGCGACAGGGGCCATGCGTGCACAAGGTACGCAATAGTGCATGCTGGATGGGGGCAGGCAGCGGATGTGTGCGAAGCGAGCACGGTGCGTTCGCTGAGCACATAAGGAAGCCCGCGGTGTACGGGTTGGAACAGTGGTGCACAGTAGTTTTTACTGAGGAAGCCCCGCAAAACCCTATTAAGTGCACCCCATATTGCTAAGTGCACCCCATATTGCTAAGTGCAGTCCCCGTTTTACTATTTTCACCCCAAGTTTTTCCTACGCTTTCTTATTCAATTTTTTGATATTTTTTTATCCTAATTTATGAAATTACAATTTTAAAAAATTATTTTTTTAAAAAAATATGTTAATAATTGGTGATTCCGTTAAGGGGCATTTTTGTAATTTTATCTAATTGAACCGGAATGTCCTATTCAATCATAATGACTAATTTAATTGATCTATTTTATATTCTTTATATTGTATAACGAATACGATTATCAAATTTTTTTTTTAATAATGGATAACCCAAAAATGTTGAACTGGCTCAACACTGCAACGAAATTGTTTTAACAGTTCAAATTTCAATTATTGAAATAATTATTCGTGTGATGAGTGATTTAAATCTCAATTATCAAAATTATTTATTTGATAAATAAATTTTATCAAGTTTGTGAATAGTATTACTATTCATATAAATAATAATTTGGCTCGATTTTGTAAATTACTTATTTATGTGATAAATAACTGAAATTAATCAAGTATGAGCAAGAAAATTATAAAAGCTTGGTTATAAGAATAATATTTTATAAAAATATCTGTATTAAGAAAGAAACAATCATCACATGTGATGTGAATATTTTTAAATAAAATATGACTCTTTGAAATTATTATATATTTACCTCCATTGTAGGATAACTGATAATTTTTTCACATAAATTTTTTACTCCAAGATTTCTATTATGTGAGGGGTATAAGATTTATGTGATCAAATTGAGTTATTTGATCTTCAGTGATTTGAATCTCAACCAAGATTCTATTATGTGAGATTGGAATAAGAATATTATTTAAGAAGGTGCAATGATTTGAATATGACTAGTGTAAGACATCAAGATTTCTATTATATAAGATATTTAAAATTAGGGCAAAATAAAAAATCGAGTCCTATATGAGACATAAAAAGGAAAATGTTCTTTAATCATTTAAGTTAGTTGAATAAGATTTCTATTATGTGAGGTTAATTAATTTTAAATGAGAATTCAATACCCACTAATTATTAATAAAATCTAGCAAAATCTTTTAAATACTATTTTAAGGAGTGCATGGTTTAAATTAAATAGTGAAAACTAATTTGATTATTATAATGCATAATTATATTCAATTATTGAATATATATTTTTTATTAGTAATTCAATACATTAACAAAATGTTTTTCATGTGTTTTTTCAGTTTCTCTCACTGATATTAAAAATATCGTTAGCTAACATATTTCAACAAATTTTAGACAACAACCTACTTACTAGACCAAATCTAAAAGAGTGGTTAAGGAATTTATGAATTTTTCTCGAATTTGAAAATTTAAACTATATTTTAAAGACAAAGATGCTTATATCCTTGAAAGTGAATGCTCTATTACAGCCTTCAATAAATAGCATACTAATAATCGTAGAGTATAGCTCTACTTGTTAGCATCAATGAATCGAGAGCTATAAACATGACACAAGAATATACATTCTGTATATGAGATACTCAAATCTCTACAAGAGTTGTATGAAAAAAATTCTTGTATACTAGAGTATAAGATATGTGCCACCCTTTTTAGTATGAGACTTAGGGAGAGAATTTTGCCTGATGACCATGTCATTAAGATGATTAATATTTTTAGACAATTAGACACTTAGGACATTTGAATGTCTCATAATTTAAAAGTGAATTTGATTCTACAATCACTCTCATCTAGCTGTAAAAGTTTTATTACTAAATTTAATTTGAATAGAATTGAGCTTACTTTTTTTAAATTACTTAATGAGCTTTAAGAATATTACAAGTAAAATATAAAGGGTAAAATACATCAGAATGTTCACATGGCCACCACTATTAGGACTAATAAGATGTCACAATGCCCATCTCAAGGTCCAAAAGGACCAAACAAAAAAAATTTTAAAGGATACAAAAAGCTTGTAACATTTTGCCTACAGTCAGGATACCAGTAGGAGACAAGAGAAAACTCCCACCTCTATAAGCTTTTAACTATCTCTGAATGCAAACATGTGACTTGTAATGCTAATACTCATATATAAATGTAATCTTATATGACTAATTAATAATAATAAGGGCTCTGCCCATTCTCATGTACAACCATAAATCAATATAATGTATACAACACGTGTCCCTGCACATTTCAAACTATACATATGTTCAAAATAAAATATAATAAGAAGACACATTGGGCCCACTGACATAAAATCAATCATCACATTCTCAATATACAAAACAAATCATCAATACAAAATACATAGTGCATTCAAATATAATCTCAAAGTACAAATCGAAA
>JAWDEX010203858.1:0-11315 GCA_035221805.1 Trichilia hirta
TGATTTTATTATAGATTATTGAATTGGATGTTGAGCATTTGAAATGAGTTTGAAAATTGTTTATCTTGTTATATTGATGACCGGTTGAGAAACTCCCGGGCGTAGCTTGTTTGTTTTGCTTCATTGACGATCGATTAAGACACTTCTGGCCATAGCTTGTTTGTTTTGCTTGATTAACGACGTGCACGGATTGTATTTATAGTATAATCTAATTTTTTATATACTAGTTTTTGTATTAGAGGTATCGAATATGATTTGTTTCGACAAACCTCATTCCATACCTATTCTAAAATAGGTAACGAGGAAAGTTTGAAGCTTGAGTGAGAATCTGATATAGTTTGTCTTGATGAATTTTTTGTATTTATATAAATATATATTTATCGGTATAAATGTCTTATATATACTATTCAGATATATGTTGCATGCATTTGTATATGGCATGAGTATGATTACTTACTGAGCTTTATAGCTCACTCTTCAACAATAATTTCAGTTTTGCAGGTTAGTAACCATATTGGTGTGCTGCTTCAGCTTATTAAAGAAAAAGTGTACAAGATAGAGGATATCCCAGTTGTAGTCAGTCATATAGTCCTAGTTTTTACGTCAGTAGGCCCAATATATCTCCTTCTTATATTTTATTTTGAATATATGTATAGTTTGAAACGTGCGGGGACACGTGTTGTATACATTATATTAATTTATGGTTGTACATGAGAATAGGCAGAGCCCTTGTTATTATTAATGAGTCATATAAGATTACATTTGCATATGAGCATTTGTATTCCAGGTCATATGTTTGCATTGAGAGATAGGTAGAGGCTTATAGAGGTAGGAGTTTTATTCTATCTCCTGTCGGTAGCATCCTGGCGATAGGCAGGATGTTACAATTAATAAGTGCTCTAACTTAATACACATGCATAAAATTCATTTGAGATTTCATTGCCTCTAGCCATTTTCCTAAATTTTAATCCAAGATTGCTTCTTCATAGGTTCTTAGATCATCTTCATAATCTGTAACTCCCATTAAGTAAGATTTTAAATTTTGCACATTAAAAAATTCATATTTTTGTAGAATTACAAGAATTCTAAAGATTTTTGAATTAGAACTGGATTAATATAAGACTTGTTTTCTTAAACTAGGGGTATTTTGGTAATTTTAATATTCGAGGGTTTGTTAGTCTTTTTTATAAAATTCATATTTTAGGGTGCTTATTTTCCTCTTTAGTTGATTTATTAACTAATTTGATGGTCTGGTGGGATTTGAGGAAGATTTAGTGCAATTAAAAAATTTTGGCCGCTAAGTCTCATTCTCGCACCTGAGTTTCAAGTATAAATTTTTCCTAATATAAAAATTCAATTTGTAATCTATTTATTTTTAATAAAAATAGACAGATTCACGATTCTATAGAATCAAATTTTAGCTCAATCAAAGTTCAGACGAGAGAGAAATAAAGTTGTAAATTGAGAAGTGTGGAATATAGCCTTAGGTTGCAAGCAAGAAAATTTGGTTTGAATGATCTAGAAATTCGTTCAAATGAATAAAATAGAAGCAAAATATTTGAACAAATAAGAGAATCATTCGAACGAATCAAAGAGTTCATTCAAATGAATCTTGGAATTCATTTGAATGAACTGAGTACAGAATTTTTTCAGAGAGCTCAAAATAATTTATTTGAACGAATAAAGGAATTTATTCGAACGAACTATGCTCAAAATTTTTTTAAAGAACTTAAAATAATTCATTCGAACAAATTAAAGGATTCGTTCGATCGAATCACCTATAAAATAACTAAAATTATCCTTTTAGAATTTTCTCAGTTATAATCTCAAGGGTAAATTGGTAATTTCAATCTTTTAATATATAAACCCTTCAATTATTGTTTTCTCTCATTTTTCTACCCCATTTTCTTCTCTTTTTTTACCATTTCTTTTGGGCTTAATCAATCCTCCCCATTTCTCTTAAATTTTTTTAAATTCTTGTTAAATCTAGCCTCAAATCATCACTCTAAACTTATTACACTCATCAATTTTGTGTATTTTAGGCTAGAAATAAAAGGATTGAATAGCTTTTGAGCAAAGTTGAGGTTTTCAGATTTGATCAACAATCTAACATAGATTCGGTTTCTTTGAGCTTTAAATGACTCTCTGGTAAGTCATTTATCTAGTTTTAGATTTGATTTGCATTTTTATAGAAATTATGATCTAGGGTTTATTATGTTTAGGAACTCTTAGAAATTAAGCCTAAATATGGTCAAATTGAATATATGTTTGAGGAGTTAACTAAGGAATTATTCAATTAAGAAGTAGAATGGATCGTATTAAGGTTTAAATAAGGAATTTGATAAAAGTTACTATTTAGGTTATTGTTTATAGATATTGTTCATATAATTGTTCGAAAAGTACTGTTTGGCCATTTAATCTGTATTTGAGTAAGATTTATAAATTATATGAATGGCTAATGGATTCATTTAGTAGAAATGGATAAATGGCTGATGGGTAGTAATTTAAGATTTCGAATTTAATAGAATCAAGAAGTAGAGATATGTATTAAATGAAAATTGTTTTAGTGCTATATACATATAAAAGGAATGTAATAAGTTATTAATGATAGTATTATTAATATTATAATTAAAAATATGTTATATAGATTTTGACACTGCATGACAAGACTCAGAATGATTAAAGAAATAGCGAGGGACCGAGATGCAGAGAATTGATAAAGTGTATACCCTTCTCTGCTGTGAGTGGACTCTTATGTTTTCTTTGTTCTAAAATTCAAACTTCAATTTTTTTTTAAAGAGTATAAGATATTAGAAATATTTTATAAGGTTATGATTTGAAATCATATGGGAGACGTTGCATTTTCTTGTTGTGGTAGAGGCTAGGAGGATGTATCCTTATTTGTGATTTATTTGAAAATATTGATTTGATTACATATTTTATGATATATTTATTTTCATAAGATTTTAATAATGTTTATGACACATGATTTATGATTTGTATATGTGTGTGACCGGAGGCTAATTGTGATATTTTGACATAGATGTTTTCCTATAAAATAAATATTTGTATACTTGTGACCTTGACTATACTGTTTTAGCTCATGGTGATATAATGCATACTCATTGTTTTCAAAAAAATAAATAAATAAATGACCTATTGATTATGTATGGATTTTATTATGAGGCTTCTGGTAAATTGATATGTTTTTACTTGATATTGTTCACAAAATCATTACGATATGTATGGGTACAATATGAGACATCACTATTTTGGTAAATATATATGATTAATAATGGCCAAAGAGCCAAGTTATTAAGTTATTATCTGATTTATTTGATTTGATATATGATATGGGCTAAGAAAGCCTTAGTTGTAAGAGTCAGAAATATAACTATATAGTTAAATAGCCTAAAAACGGACCTAATAAAAGGCTACCTAGGTGAGTATGCCATCAGCGAAGCTGGCATAAGGGAGGCGGTGACCCTATATGGAAAAAAGTAGATCGCTGATAGAATTGTAGAGATTAGTCATGTGTGAATTTATGGACACTTTAAGCCTACGTCACAGTAGGCAGGAATTTGAAAGAAATTATGCATCATGAATTTTTATCATACAAACTATATTTTAATCGAACATGCATCATATATTTTATAAAATAAATTGTATATTCATTGTTTTAAATGCATAAAAACTCACTGATGGCTCAGGTTTACTCTTGATCAAAGTAATCATCGAAAAGATGGCTTACCCAATAATTTTGTTGACTATTTTAAAGATTCTCTTGATAATTTGACTTTTTAAACTTTATTTTATTTATAAATAACTTAAATGTTTTAAATATTTTCTTTTACTTGGTCCCTTTCTTTTGTGTTTTGAGATAGATACTTCTTTTATATATATATATATATATATATATATATATATATTGGTTCACTTACGAAGTATACTCTCATTTACTCACTCTTTCATTCTTTAGTTTTAGAAGACTGAGAGCAGGATAGAGAGCACATTAGCGGTGGTAATTAGAAATAATTATAGAGCTATTAGTATCTATTTAGCTCAGGACTAGTAGTTAGTGAAAATTGTCTACTGAGAATGTTTTTATAAATGATTTGATGATATAAATCATTGTATTTGCATTTTTAAAATGCATATATTTGTAACTTATTTTATATGGTATCAATTTGAGATTATTTTTATTAAAATGTATGATTGATATGATATGAAATATTTTCTATCTATTTACCTTTGATGTATGATTTCTAAAGTTCTCGAAGAAATGAGCTTGATTTATGTTTACAAAATGATTGAGAATATATTCGAAATTATATATTTATAATCTATAGAGTTTAGGTACCTAGTTAGCCTTATAAGTCTAAGAGATATACTCGAAAATGTGAGTATATATTGAGAGTTTGTGGCAATTGTCACGTGTGGACCCCATAGGCGGGGGTGTGACAAGGCAACCATAATGATCACATTAATTATACCTACTATTTTGCACAAAAATAAGCACATTATTATTTTAGCGTCAAGACTTCTAGCACCTTTTACAAATTTCAAATTAAGAAGTAAAATTATTTTAAATATGTTATCATATTTAATTGACCAAAAAATGATTAGATAAATAAAATTATTGCAATAAAAAAGATTTGTATTAATTTTATAATTTTTTTTACTTATAATTTTCACAAACCTTGGTAAAAATTTATGAAAATACCTCTAGAGAATAATAAATTTGCATTCAAGATAGTTTATAAAGTATTCTATACTCTTTTGCTCAAGTTAAATTTGTAAGATCTTACAAAGTTTGTATGTTATATACACATATATTTGATTGTTAATGCCTAAAAATTTTTTGTAACGAATATTCCAAACATTACATTAATTTTATCTTTTAGTTGTTACCTGTAATGGTTGTTGATTTTGCCTTAGGTTAGTATTTTTAGTTGTGGCGCAATTTTTCTTTTGCCTAAAAATAAAAATAAAAAGTTAGGAGTAAAATTGGCTGTCTAACAATTAAATTCTGATGCTTAAATTAAGCACCTATTTTGCGATTAAAGAAATAAAAAATATAGTTTGTATTTAGTGAATAAGTGCATGCGATAAGGGTAAGGCGAAGTAAGTTGTGTCTAACCCTTTCCGTGGTAGAGGGATGCTGCACTTATAATGATCGGTAGCGAGTCTCTCTAACTTTTATACATGTAATCATCAGAGAATAAGAAGTTAGCTTGTTAGAGGGTGGTATGCTAAAGCCGAAGGCAAGTCTTTGCATGATCATTGCCTAGTAGTGTAGACCGATATAATAATTACTTAGGAAATACCTTGTGCAATGCATAACCTTAAATATGATGTGACATCTTATAATAGCCTTGATATTTAAGCATTATTCTCTCTTGCCATATCTCTTATTTTTTAATCAAGAAGTACTCAAGTTGAGACTAATTTTACTACCCTGGGGGGTAAACACGTGCATTGGTATCTTATGTCATTGAAAGTTTAGTGAGAAATATTTTATCGACACAAAAGTTTTTACCAATACAAAATTTGGCTAAAATGTTCCATTAGCATTGGTACTTTGATTCATCAAAAGAAGATGTTCCTATAATAGTGATAACTCTATATTGTACATGTTGAAAGGTGGCCATTGTATCTCTCAAACCTGGGCTGAGGCAATGGCCTCCCTTTTATTCCTTTACATGAGTCTCCAAAGCTTTTGTTAAAGTAAGGCTTTAGTGAAAATTTGCATATTTCATTAATGTAATGCTATTATTCTTGGTAGACCCTTTCCTTCTTTTGAGCCTATTTGAATTTCAAAATTTTCTAGCCAATTATGAGCTCATTAATTCTAGGCTTGTCATTTTAAGTGCTGTCGATTAGAAAAAAATATGTTGATTTAATGCATCATTTTGGGTTTAGTAATAGAGCCATATTTCATATAAAGAATGGCTTCATTAATTGTGAAACATTCTTTTAGGATGGCTCATCATTACCAATTAGCATAGAGCAATCCTATCCATTTAATTTTGACATACGAGATGGGGTCATGCTTCTTTATTGCCTCTAAAGATACTAATAAACACCCCATTTTTTTAATCATTTGACCTCACTTTTGCTTATACTTACTATCACTCTGCTTAGACAAATGCCAATCCTGCCTTCAAAAACTCACAATCTTCAAGGGTTTTTTCATGTCTTCTTTCTTTGTGCATCTTCAAGTAAGTACACTTTTTCTTTTTTATTATTTGCATGTTGTATCATTTTACTTAGCCATAATAGCCTAAATTTTATACTCCATTTTTTACCATGGTAAAACCTGTAAAAGATGAATGTTAGCCTTAGTAAAGTAGATTAAAGATATTATGAGCCTAAACTCAAATAGTGTAGGCTTTTAGAGTTTATATTCTATTTGTTGCAAAATTTATAGACCCCAATAAGTTAGTCTCGATAAGATAGGTCAAGGGTAAGGGACTTGGGCAATTTATATGAACATGGGGTGTCATTTAGGTTTGTTCAAGAGACTCGAGATTGTGATTGTCTATAGTTTATTACATCATGAGGTTGGTAAAATTTAACCATACCCTATCCAATAAAGGCTTTTAACCAGAGCATTCTTGGAGCTGATTCTAGCTTTTAATATGTGTAGGTAACATGAGTTTTAGAGATAGTGTCAAAGTATTGTCTAGAGGCAAACTGCCTTTTAATATTGAGTCTTTTCAAATTTAAGCCCCAAAGCCATTGAAAACTTCTACCGAGACAAGAAACCAAGGATTTTTAACAGATTTTATCTTATGTCAGCTGCAATTAAGACATAATACAAGGCATATTTGTTCCCATTCAGTGTTACTACCTGAGATTTAATGGCATATCATTACGCCTCCAGGTTTGAATGGATAGTTACCATAAGGTTCCCTAGCTAAGTTATATGTGTTATGGCTAAAATATTTTGGGGAAGAGTCTAGCATGCTTGAGGTAAAATATATTTATACTTTGAGGAAGAACTTAAGTCCAACTCTAGGTGGTATTATTTATAGACCTAACTAGAAATATTGAGCTTAGTAAAGAGGAACCTTTCCAGTAATAAAAATTAGAAAGATAAATAATTTTTGTGAGCAACGAGCAGGATTTAATCGTCAAAGGTGATATCCCAAATATTTTTTCACTAGCTCACACTTAGGTATGTTGACTTCGTCTTTTAAAAGAATCCAATTGGAGAACGACAGCATTAGATGACATTGCCAGGATCAAAAGGATCTTTTTTTTTAGGCCTTATTAAGGGACTCAGGCCTGGTGGCTTCTTACAACTCCCAGGTCACCTTAAACAGACTCAAGAGAAAGGATAGGATAAATTTTTTTGCTACTTGTATTTTCTATCTTGGGTCTATCTCTGGTTTTATGTGTATTAACTCTGATTACCTTTTTATTGGTATGTCTAGACTTCTGATTGTGAATGTTAGTGGCAGATAAAATTATCAATGCTAGAAGAAAGGGATAGGGAACCCCAAGACACCTAAGCCACCTTCCTCTACCTTTATCGCTGCCTCTTCTATGCCAAATAAGGGTTCTTGAATAGTCTCCCAAAGATAAGGGAAAAGAAAAAACCTCACCTTGAGGCCATTTCGAGGATAGTGATCAAGCTAATGAGTGATGCCATCGCTATAATAAAAGAGATTTATTAGGATCAAAAGAAATTTTTGACCCCCTTTGTACCCAAACCAGGTCATCTAGCTCCGGGGAAGCAACTGCTAGGAATCTTATTACTTTGTATTCCCCTGAGTCCTCGTCCCCAAAATAAGCTTGTCTGATATTTAGGAGGACAAGTAATACATAGTAGCCCGTCTCCAATGTAAGCTGCCACTTGTTGAAGATATAGTCAATCAAGAGGCAAAGCTATTAAATCTTAACACGGCTATAGATTACATTAGTGAATCTACTTTGCTAGTGAGTTTCTTTTTTTTTTTCACTTCACTATTTCTCCCTTGCTAACTCTTTATCTAATTATGTGCATCTTTGACTTTGCAGATAAGACATCTGTTGGTATGACATATAGTACATATTAAAGGCGCCTTCGCTTAGGCTAAGGTGGCATGTAGGGGAACGAAAAAGAGGCCATCGACCTAACCCAAGTTTGAGAGACACGATGGCCACCTTTCGACATTTGCAGTACAAAGTCGAACTACTACAAGAATAACTTTTTTTGATGAGCAAAAGTACTGATGCCAATAGATCGTTTTTAGCTGAACTTTGTGTAAGTAAAACTTTTGAGTCAGTAATTCTTGCCAAACTTTTGGCGGACTATGACATTGATGCTAGTATTTACCCTTAGGGAAGTAAAACTGATTTTATCTCGAGTTCTTCCCAATTCAAAAGAGCAAGAGATGATAAGAGGGAATAATGCTCAAATATCAAGGCTATTGAAAGATGTGACATCATATTTAAGGTTATACGTTATACAAAGTACTTCTTAGACAATCATTATGTTAGTCTACATCACCCAGCAATGGTCATAGATTGACTTTCTTTCAACTTTAGCATGCTACTCTTTGACAAGCTAACTTTTCGTTCTTCGATGATTGCACTTGTAAAAATTAAAAAAACGGGCCACTAGTTATTATAAATACAGCACCCATCCACCAAGGAAAGGATTAGGTACAACTCACTTTAGCTCACCCTCACTACGTCAATATTTGCTTACTAAACACAAATCATATTTTCTCTTCTTTTAATTACTAAACATTTGCTTGATTTAAGAATCGAAGTTTAATTGTCAAGAGTTAGTTTTACTCTCAACATTTTTCTTTGTTTTTCCGGTAAACGAAGAATTACATTTTAGCCAACAATATTGACCCGGGGTGAAATTGACAACCATAACAAGCAATAATCAAAAGTTAAAATTTATATGGTACTTGAAATTTTTTTCTCCAAAAATTTTTAGACACCAACATTAATAGAATAAAAGACAAATTTATCTTTTTCCTAATTAAAAATTAAGAAAGATAATTTTATAAAAAAAGAAGAGAAAAAAAAGAAGAAAAAAAGAAAAAAGAAAAGGACTTGTGCAATTTCTTATTCTCACTCAACTTTACATCATAAATTTATATATATATATATATATATATATATTTTCATTCCACGTTAGCTTCACAAAGGAGAGGACAGGATCCAACTTTTGAAACGTGGTGAACGATGAATGGTGGATCGTCTGCCCGCAATTAAAGTAGGAGAGAAGAAGTAAATGGAAAAAATAAAAGAACAAATGGCACGATTTCTTGTGAGACCGGCAAAGGCAAAAGGGGCAAACGACCCATGAATTTATATATATATATATATAAGGAAGACCTTCTTGTTCAATTTTAGTGCATAATTTTGGCATAATTTTCTTGCTTCACCTTGTGGACTCCTAACCGTAACACAGCTCTAAATAAGGGCAGGGGAGTTACGGTTTAAACGGAACTAGAAACTGATAAATGGATCGCCTGGCAAATGATTGCTCTGCGTTAGAGCTCGAAGCAGGCGATAATCAAATCCAACGACCAACCGCTTCTTCTTCTTCCCATAATTCAGGTTTGGGAAACATGTAGAATTTTAGTAAATTCATTCTCTCTACCCACTTTTGTTAATGTAATTTAGCCAATTTGAAATGTGAATTACTTTATTAAAGGATCAATTTTGATTGAAAGAAGTTTTTATCTTTTTTTAATGCTGGAACGGATGATATGTTTGCTCGAGATAGTTCGGAGCAAAAATAAAGCAAATGGGTGCACTAAAAATCAGCAAACTTCTGAGACTCCTTTCGCATTGGAGTACAAAATGCCCCTTGTGTGGATTGACTTGGAAATGACTGGTAAGTACATTTGTTCAATTCAATTACTTCTAGAAATTCGTTTGCTTTTCCTTTCAGGATATAGTTTGTCCGTATTCTTCTTGGCTTTTTTTGCCCCTTGTTTTTTATTATGGGATATCTCATCTTCATGATCAGTGAACTAAGATTATCTTTGGTACTGCTGTCCTTCTACTTTAATTTTGGAATCCCAGCAGTTAAAAAAGTGTTAGGTAAACCCCAATTGTTAGTGGAGACTAACTATTTTTGCACTTAGATTTTACATCTGTTGATTCCATTACGCAATAGCAATGGTTTAAAAACCACATACCTTATTCCCGTACATACCCTAAGTATGCTGGATTATTGTTTATAACTTTTGCCCAACACCCTAAGAATACACACTGCATTTAGCTTTGCCCCTTTATTTATTGATTTGCTCCTGATTAAATTGATTATAGTTGATAATAATCTTGGATGCACTTGTATATTGTTTTCAGTACTCAACAACTTCAGTTTGATTGATAAGATTCTTTCATTAGCAAATACATATTGTCTTTATGACAATCATAAGACGGTCTAGGTGGCCAATTGGGACTGGATATACAGACTTATGGAAAGATACGCGATATTATCTCATTCTTTCTGTTGCTATGCAGGGTTGAATATTGAAGTCGATAGAATCCTGGAGATTGCTTGTATAATTACAGATGGCCATTTATTGAATTCAGTGGAGGTACTGATCCTAGTTGGTAGCAGGTTTCGTGTCTATTTGCAGACAAAACTACTCATTGAATATTTCTAATGTATATTATTGCATGCCGTTTGAAAACTACTGGTGAAAGAAATCCAATGGTTACTCCAAGATGATAATAGTTACTTCTACCACTATTTTTAATACGAAACCTAAATGCTAACATGATAGATGCCATGAAGGAAAATGTTTGATGTCGTCATCAACATTTAATGATGAACTAATTTGTGTGTCATATTGATACTAATCACATTATCACAACTCAGTAAATCATAAAATTTTTTATTTTATAATGATAAGGTGCCATTAAGAATTTTTTATAAAATTTATTTTAAATGTGAGGACATTTCCATGTCATGGAAAATGAAATGCTTCTTTTGGATTTTTATAACCTGTGTTTTAATGCAAGTTAAACAAGATGCAACTTCTTTTTGTTGAGAATGTATCTTTAGCATAGATTAGGACATGTTATCTCTATTCGTAACTTGTTCTAATCTCATTATGAATTCTGATTTTTCAGATCGCATTTAATTGAGAAAAAGTGAGTTTGATAGTATAATATATAACAAAGTGGTTGTGAAATTTTAAGTTATGCTCTTTTATTTGCACAAAAAGTATATACGTGAACTAAATTTGACTAACAAATGTTGTCTCATATGCGGTATTCCTAACTTTTAATCTAAATCTTCATTCTTCTAGGGTCCTGATTTGGTTATCCATCAAAGTAAAGAGTGTTTA
>JAWDEX010203869.1:0-11314 GCA_035221805.1 Trichilia hirta
GTCTCAAGGATCAGGAGGAGAAGAAATGACCCCTTACTCAGCCATCCATATAGAAGTCGGACGCTTGCTTCTTTTTTTTACAACACAATAAACACACTATAACACAATAATTCTAACATTATTTAACATCAACTATCCATACCTTATTTAATATAAAACATTGTTTTGATGTCTTAATATAAAAAGATAAAGTTTAGAAAATATTGCCTGAGATAGAACTTTTACGTAATGAAAATCTGCAATAAACAATATTAAGTATGGATAAAATTTAAAAATTTTACAAAGGACAAAATCGGGTTATGACAGTGGTAAAAAAAATTATGGTACGAAAATTCATAGAGATAAGAGTTTAAGAACTTTATTCTTGTCATAGTAAAGTTATGTTAAAAAGGTCATTGATAAGTTTTAATATAAAGAATTATAAGTCTATGAATATTTCACTAGTTGCTTATTTCGAGATTTATTACAAGAGATGAAGCATATGATGCATGTTCCTTATTTAAGTACTGTTGAGAGCATTATATATGTTATGATTTGTATTAGACCTAATTTAGCTCATGGAATAAGCATAATGAGTAGCTATATAGTGTTTTCTAAGAAGGAACATTGGAATGCTAGCAAATGGATATTATAGTACTTAAAAGGTTCTATAGATGTCAAGTTAATGTTCAACAAAACCACATTCAATGCAAATGAATTAGTTGGCAATATGATCATGCCAAAAATTTTGATAGGAAGAGATCTTTGACAAGTTATGCATTTACTTTATCTGGCTATAATATTAATTAGATGATAATTTTGTAGACTATAGTAACTCTTTTTATTACAGAAATTGAGTATATGGATATTATAGAGGTAATAAAAGAAGTAATATGGTTAGGAGGTGTAGTAAGTGATTTTAGTCCATCATAATAGCAGACGTTGGTGCATTATAGTGGTTAAAAGTGTCATTCACCTGATCAAAAATTAGATGTTTTATAAAAGGACAAAGCATATTGATGTTAGGCTATATTTTATTCGAAATATTATTTCATAGGATTTTGTGGCAATCTAGAAGGTTTCTACCCTTGAGAATTTGATTCATATGCTGATTAAGACACTTTTAGTAGCTAAGTTTAAGCATTACTTGAAATTAATTAGTATTTACAGCATGAGATGGGCCTTTTGTAGCATTATGGAAAAGCAATAGAATGAATGTTATTGATAAAGAAAATGCAAATACGTGCCAAAATAGAGATTTATGAAGTATGACTGTAATTCCCCATCTTAACCTCATTTCTTTTTGTTTCTTTTTATTTATCTAAGGCAAATAAGTCATTTCTTTATCCATTAATATGTATTTGAGACAAATAGAAGGTAAAATCATTCATTTTAGTTCGAGCAAGTATCTTCTTGTGGGTTTCTCTTTTTTTCCTCTATTGTTGAACTTTCTATTAATTTCTTCAAATTGCTTGATTTTCAACCGATTAAGGTTCTATTTCTTACTGCTAATCAATTATATTCTAAGAATTTCATTTAAGGAATTTGGTCAACGATTAAGTTGGGAGAAGAGAAGAGCCACTATTTATAATTTGAGACTTTTTATGATTACTTGTGATTCAGACGTCCAATGGTTAAATTGACCTCTCGATATAAGTCCCAGCATCATTTCTATCCTATTTTCATATTTTAAATAATTTTTTGATAATAGTTGCTATTCATTATAGAATTACTATTCATTACAAAAAAATTTTGGATTAGACTCGTTTATTCTAGAATTAGACCGATTAATTATTAAATTATGTGAAATAAAGTTTGTCAGAGAATATAAATAGTGGCAGCAACATTTGAGCCAATTTTGATTTTGAAACTCATGTATTCATGCAAAATTAATTAATAATAATAAATTAGGCATAATTCAAAACTCGTATATTAATTGTTAGGTTCATATTGTTGAAAAATAGATTTTGAAAGGACAAAAAACTTTGTTATTTATTAATATCGTAGTTAATTTTAAATATGTATATTTCGATCATTGTAGTAATAATTAGTATAATTGTGATATAGATATGTCAAGGGAGTAGCTACCAAGTCCATCTTGATTCAGTTCTTATCTGAGTTTTTTTAAAGACGCACTTTGTCAGTGAAAATTATTTTACTTCAGTTTTTCTTTTTCTTCTTTTTTATAAAATTGAATACTTAAACTTATTTTTCTTATTCTTTAGAGAGATAGAAACATTTATATGTGATTTCGATTATTTTGAGAGGTCAGGAGGTGGTCTCACATGTTTATAATAATTTTCTTGATGATTAATTATGTTTATATATGTTTGAGGTTAGAGGTTGATTTTAAAATTATATTAATATGCTTTTATAATAAGATTTAATGGCAATTTATATACATAATTTGATGGATTATGATTTTGTTGAGTAGTCTTTATGCTTTAATCCATGTTTTTTAAATTTTCAATTTTTATGATTTGGCTTGTATTTTCATTTTCTGACACCTTTGCCAGAAGACACAATGGGAGAAGTTATTATGCTTTAAAGTACATTCTGATCTTTGTTTTATATAGGTATAGGTACATGTAAGAAATAGGGAGTGAAGGGCAGTCTGATATTTGCTTGAAATCTGTACATATGCTTGTATATTCTTTTTTTCACTTGACTGCCTGAATTATAATTTTAGAATGATAACAACATACATTGAATGTCCTGTTATTATAGTTTATATTAGATATTGGCTTTAACTTTAAACATATTTTATGTCAAAGTTAAAGTTACTTATAATTTATTATTTTTTTTATGATTTTAGTATTCATTCACTGAGTTTCCTAAAACTTACCCTACAATAAGTGTAGATCATAAAATCATATTTTTTTATTTAATAAATAGTAATTGTGGTTATATATATACTGATTATTAATAGTAAAATTAACTAATTAAATAATATAATGTAAAAATGGATTGACCTGTTGATTTAGGTTAGTTAGTATTTTTCCTATGTTCTTTACATTCGCATAGATCATAAAATAAGCCTTATATAGTTTCTAGATAAGAAAATTTTATAGGCATTTTACTATTTATACTGTTTTATTACATTTTTAAATATGTTAATGATTTTTTGTGAAAATTTTCATATACTTCTATTATGTCTGCACTCCTATCTATTCCCTAGTTTGTGAAAATATATCTATTATTTTCTTCTCTATAGATTACACCTTTTATTCCCCATTTTATTTAGAGACCTAGATTTGTCTATAGATAAAGGTTAGCACTTTATGCCCTTTTTGATTTGAGTGTCCTATTTGCTTATGTTTGAAATAATTAAGTCAGCTTATGCTATTTACATTTGAACATTGGATAAGTCCAAATATTAAAGGGAGATTTGGCTACTGAGTGTTTATTAGAAATGTTTAATGTATTTTTATGGCATTTGAGTTTGATATCTAGAATATAATTATCTAACTAAATGAGATCAATATATCTATATTGATTCTTTGAGCATGGCCATGTATTTTTATAATTAGATTTAATCAAAAAGCTCAAAGGTATTACTCCTATTATATAAGAGGGACAAATTCTATCTTGATTAAACATATCCCTCTATATGATTTATTATATATTTCTTTTTCTTCTTTTTTTATAGTCTATCTTATTACAAATGACATTTGAAAATATTAAAATATATTATTCATAATATTGGAAACCATAATGATCTTAAGTTAAAAGATTACATACACTATTATCACTATAAGAATCACTTATGACACTTATATAACAATCCATATAGTATTCTAATGATGGGTCGATCCAGTATATTAGTTATTTAACATGTATGCGTTGATTTTATATCTTATATCATAACACATCTCATGTTGTTATTAATCACTACACATACTAGTCTTAACGTGTTATTATTGCCTTATACATAATAACACTTGACTAGGAATATTTAAGAATAATATTCAACTAATTGAGCATTCTATTCTAAGGCCATTATTACATTTATTAAAATGCACAGATATGTAATAAAAAATTATTTTATTAAGCAATCAATGTTATGATACATAAATATACTAAATATCCAAAATCATGATTAAATCTTAGAGCATATACCAACAGTCAATCCCATAAAACAACAGTTGAAATAAGTTCATAGTTTTCAGTTACTATGAAAAATTATATACATTAAAAGGAACGAAAAAATTAACGTTATTCTTAGGATGGAGGTGTTGTATTTTGCATACACTATTAGTGTGCAATAAAAATACTAATTATCAAACACTAAAAAGAAATAGGTGAGTGCTATACTCTTACCAAAAATTAGTATTTATTAAACACTTTTTATATTTTATTTTTAAAATTACATAAAAATCAACAGTAATAAATATATTCTAAAATAATTACTTGCCTTCTTTGTACACTTGATTTTAAAGGATTTTAAAGTTAATTACATACAAGAATAATTCAAATCTTCAAATACCTCATACTTTCTTTAAGAGCGCGCGTGTACACACACATGCGCGAACGCACGCAAGAACGCACGCCCACCCACCCATCCACACACACGCGCGCACTTTAAATATAAAGTGAAGAAAAGAAATTTACCTACTCTTAACAAGTTAATTTGACAATGGCAAGCTTTAAATATAGGAAAACTCTTTAATTAGCACAATTCACATATCCTAAAAGGCTTGGCCAAATACTAATGGAAGAGAGCTTGGTTTTGATTTTTGATCTTAGCTAAAAAATTAGAAATCTTAACCATTAAACAAATATTATATACTTGAACCAAATTTGCAATAATCAAATTATGCAATGAGTATCTAAATAAATAATTATTTATCTTTTGCTCATTTTCTTAAACATTAGAAAAATTCATCCTTAAATTAAATGCAATAATCATATTTTATAAGAATGTTCTAAACAAACACTTGAATAATCTAAAAAGTCATGTAATTTACACTAATTATATTTAAGTATATAATAAAATCTTTTAACACTTTAAAAAATTACATACATACACACATATATGTCAATTTCTATTATCTCGAAAGGTGCTACCCTCCATACATAATATTTTTCTCTCTCAAATTGTCTTAAATGTATAAGGATATTAGTATGATATGAAAGTTTACCGTGGATTAGTCTTGAGTGTGTTTCAAACTCTTCGAAAAACTCAATGATTATGTATAATATTTAGCAATACATCATAGTCCTTAAATTACAATAAAGAAATTTTTCATCAAACCTTATACTAATTGTATATACTATATAAGTTATGTTTTTCCATTTTCCAATTTTAATCGATTAAAGATTTATAGAATCTCAAAATTTTAAACTCTATATACCTACTAATTGTTCGATTAATGTCTTAAATTCGTCACTGCGAAACTCTTTCGTATGACATTAAAGTATTTTAATTAAAAATTTTAGTTTCAGACATTTATCGATATTTATTTAAAAATTAAAATCTAAATAGAGAAAACAAAAACTCCTATTCTATTCAATCAAGCCAATGAATTCCTTTTTGATTATATAAACAACTTATAACCAAACTAATTTTATTATATAAGACATGATTAATTTTATATTTATACACTTTATAAACTATATACATCCATACAATATCTAGCTATGATATCTTAGGTCAAAGAATTATATCGCACTTTAGTACAATCTTATAATAAATTGTTGACTATATGCTTATCATATGATTTATTATTTTTTTATTATGTTCAAAAAATAATTTTCTTACTATTACTCTATACTAATACTACTATAACATGACTCTTATTATCACATTAATATCATCTTACAATATTTACAGGAAATATCCTATTATCTATTAGTCGATATTGTTGTCCAGTCAATACCACTTACTTAGAAAATATCTTAATAATTTTATTTACGATTAAATAAATTATCTAAATAATTCACATAAATACTTATTTAATTGCATGATATAATAAAACAAATAAATTAAGTATTTGAATAAAAAAACTCTTTTTTATTATTAATAAAAATTATAATACAAAATCATATATTCTAAAATTGATAATACGAATGATTTCTAGGATATAGACTGACAATCAACACGGCACATGGAAAATGTAGCTCAAAAGACAACCAAAAAGTTAAGTTATCTTAAGACTTAACAATAGTATGCAACCTATATACCTTCTATGAATTAATTAAACTCAAGGAACAACCACAAAATTAATGTATCTTAAGTCTTAACAATAATATACAACCTATATATCCTCTATGAATTAATCATCGTAGACATGATTTAATGTAATAGAAACATAAACGGTAAATTGAAATCGGAGTTTCAAAAATTTTACATAAAAAATATAATTTTTACTCATAAAAAAAGTAATTATAACAATAGCATTAACTCCCTATTTATAATAAACCAAAATTAACAAACTTCTACTCCTAAATTGACTCAAATAAAAAAAAGGAATTTCCTACTAACAAAGAAAATTAAGATTTTAATAATGTACTGAATAATGCAATCAAAATTAATAAATAAAAATATTTGGTAAGATAATAAATTGTAATTTTTTTCCATCATATGCAACTATAATTAAATCATTGCCTTTCATATATACGAGTGAGAGGCAGAACTAAGGGAAAAACATTCAAAAAGAAACAGTACCTTAAAGCATCTGGTGGAGCTAATTGGCTTTGTCTCCCATTTTGTTGATCAGACACTTATTTGAGCACCATGTGAAACAAACCTAATGCAGGCATCCATTAATCTTGGATTAGAGGGCTTGTATTTTTTTATACAAGTTCTTTTTTTTTATTTAATGCCGATAATTAAACGTAAAATAATTAATACATGCAAGAAATTAAATCTATACATACTAGTAAAAATTATATTAATTTACCATTTTAAAAATAGTAAAAAAATCGAGAATTTTTGTTCTATTTATTTTTAATTTTATTTCTTTATTGTAATCCAATTGAATGGTATTGGGTTCGTTCATTTCTGCATTATAGTACAGAAATTGAAGGAAAAGGTAAGACTGTTAATTTAATCTAGTCTGCATAAATATTCTTTGTGGCATTGTAAAATTAAGAAAGCATTTTTAGGATCCAGAAATCAAGTGTGGTGTCACTCAATAAATACGTATGAGAGAAGAATTTACAATTAAAATCTGAATCAAACTTACTAAATAATAATAATAATAATAATAATAATAATAATATAAAATAACTTGAGTACTGAGTAAAGAGAAAGAGTTGTGAACACTTATTTTAAATATAATTTATCAGTCAGTCGGTCCTAATTTAATTATTTAATATGCTAAATACTTAAACTGGCTTGGATAATTTGTACTGTTGTACAACTTACCTGTACTGGTGCTTAATTAAATATGAATCTCACGCCATACATTAACAGAACAGTTGAAAGAAGCGGAATTAAAGGTTGTCTTGTCAAATGTAAGTTCAGCTCTTTCTTGTACCTTCTCTTATGTAAACAATAGAAAAATAAATAAATAAATTTTTAAAAAATACTTCTAAGAATAAAAAAATAAAAAAATTCAAATATTTGCTGAATTAATATTTTTAAATAAAAAATATTAAAAACATGTTTGATATTATTTTTTTAGAATATGTAAAGTCATAGTTGTAAAAACAAAGTTGCAAGTAATTTTAAAAATAATAGAAAATAAAGATCTATATTCTTTACATTTTAGTTAAATTTTAAAAATTATATCTTTATTTTTAAAAATAAATTTTATAAAATATAAAAATAAATATAGTTTTTTTTAATCTTTTTTTGGTTTTCGAGAATACAATCAATCAAGTTTTACATTATTTTGGGTTGAGGTGGCTAATTATTACCCGAGTATTATAAAGAATGTAGTATTGACAAATAGATAAATAGATGGATAGATATGTATATATATTTACCTAAAAGATAATGTTAGTGGTACAAGGCATAATTGTGTTAGTTGTAATATCGTCAACATAATTTTTTTTCTAATAATTATATTTATTTTGTATTTTATTAATCAATAATAATATATAATACATTAATTTATTCACAAAATTTTATAAAAAAAGTTGTTTTGACATTATTCTTCATCTAAAAATGCATATAATTTAGCAAGCGTCTTCGTTGAAATCTACAAGTCATATAAATCTACAAAGCATAATTATATTGATTTGTTATATTGAAAGACATAATTAAATTGATTTGTTACAAAGCATAATTAAATTATTATATTACTTTTAAATTTTTTTAACATACTATGCTAATTTAGTACTCTTAAATAATCTCATAATACTAATTTATATATTTTTATATAAATTACTATTTATAATCATGTGACATAATAAAATTAATTAAATAAAATTATAAATCAATAAAATTAATAAAATAAATAATATGAACTAATAATTTGTATTTGGTGCACTGCATTTACAAACGCGTGTACCCGTATATCCTACAAATCTTGTACAACAAAATGGGCCCACCAACAATTTTGGTAAAGGTTGATGATGCTTCCACAGTTCGACAACAAAATAAATATAAATAAAAACAAAAATAAAGCTGCAATGATCACCTAATTTCCAAGGTGAGCAAAATTCTTACGGAACCTAAAAAATTAAATATTTTCAAATTAAGAATTACTGTGATGACTGAATATTGAAGGGATAATGATTGGCAGATACATATATTTTTTTAAAAGTATTATTTATTATTTCATGTAATATTATATATAAATATAAATATGAATATAGACGTAGATAAATATTTTAAGATTTTATTTTAAATAATTTTAATGTTTGTGTCAAATTAGTAAAATTTTCATTTATTATTTCTTCAATTAAAAAAAAATTACTTTTTTTTGGCTTTTTTTATATTTAAAATATCTAAAATTTTGTATTACATATATTCTCAAAAACATCTCTAGCTAATAATTTATTTATATCGTTAATTATATAAAAATTTAACCTTTTTATAAAATCATACGTATTTTTTTATTAAAAATTGCACAATTTTAAGAATTTGATATTATATATAGTATATCAAAAAATATAATAAAATATCATAAAAATTATTTTTATATTTTACTTATTTGAATTTAAATTTATAAATTTAAAAAATATATATTTATTTTCATTGACTTTATTATTTATTTAAATTTTATAAGAATATAAAAGTAAAAATATTTATGTTTATTTATTTTTTATTATAAATAAATAAACAACTTATTAATCATATTCTGATTTAAAAAACAATACGTAAATCATTCAAATTCACTCACAATTCACAATTTTTAAATTCTCGATAAAATAATCATTACCTAAACTTTTAAGCTTCAAATTTTTTAATTTTACATCAAATTTTTTAATTTTTATGTAAAATATTTTTAGTTTTGTGTCAAAAAAAGCAACAATAGATCCAATTTATCGTACCCAAGTCCTCAATAAACATTGAAGCTTGTTGATAAATTAAACATTAATTCATGAGCCTGTTGAAAGATGAAGCATCCGTATTTAGATGCTACATAATTATGCTAAAATATATATTAATTTAAATGTATCTATTTTGGGGTAACTATATAAGCATACATGAGACTTGTTATCAACGAATCAAATATAAGACTCAATAATCTTTCTAGACTAGTCCAGGTAAAATCTGCTTTTAAGGTTGAGTAATGTTTATAAAAATGTAATATTCTTGAAATGGCATCAATTTATGACAACAAAGGAAAAGAATTTTCATTCATTAAGGAAAATAGATTTTACACAAAAGCTATAAAGAGATGAATTCTTACCTTGGTGAAAGTTTAACCGAGTAATTGCATGCATGTTTTTGGTACAAGTGCTCTGAATATTCTGACATAAAAAAGGACAAAATCAAAAGGAAGAAGAAATGATCTTAGATTTTCTCATATAAGTTTCTAATTGGTACAGAATCTGTAGTTTTTGGAAATCAATTCAAAAAGCTCACCTTGAGATGAGTAGCACAGATTCTTCTAACAATCACTGGTTCAAAGAAAAGAGAAAAAGGGCCAAAATAAAAGAAGCCGCATAATTTTCTGCCGCATATGTATTCTCTGAGGTATGATCATAGTATGATTCTGAAACCCAGAAAGAAAATGAATATTCTTCAGGCTAATTTTATTTACTGGAAAAAGGGAGGTGATAGAGACAAAACCGGCTTTGAGCCAGAGAGAATTTGAGCTTCAGGAGAATTTTCGATCCGCCAAAGTCATTCAGTTTTACATTTGGGGTAAATAAAAGGAAAACGTGAAACCCATAAGAAAATAAGTTGGTGCCCGTTGGTAAATAGTGCACGAAAGGGCAATAAAATGGAGCAGAAAAGTCTGAAATGTTCTCTACTGCAAGAGGACCAGAGAAATAGAGATTCAAATTTTAGCCAAACTGAAGTAGATAATTCTAAAGGGAGATACAAAACCTCAATTACAGTGCCATTGCTAGTTCAAGCAATCACTTTTCACAAAATTAAATAATAATAAAAAACGGGTATCATCAGTCTCGGGTTTGTTTCTTATTATTGACAAAATTATTTATTCGATATATTAAATGCGAGGGTACAAGACAACAGTCTCTGGTGGAAAACGTCAAACACAGAGTGAAAGACAAGTAGGGGTCTTCATTGGTTAAGAAAAAGTAGTTACGTTGGATTGCGAGACGACTCTTCTCTTCTTTGCGATTGTGAGATGTCTGTCGTTGAGTCTAAAATCGGACACTTGTCTTCTTGGGAATTTAGCAGTGGAAAGTCTCTCTCTCTCTCTCTCCTTCTTGGTCGATTATAATTCGGTGCAGTATTAATTAATTCGATTTGTTTTCATTATCAGTATTTTCTTTCAAAGATTTGACCCCATTGACGGACATTGGCACAAGCCAACCTTGTTTTCGGGAAGAGGGAAATTGTAAGAAAATTTAGAAGAGAGGAAACTTCTTTGGAATTGAAAGTCGGTAGAAAAAAGCAGAGAACAAATATTTGTTTGGGAATGAGTTTAAATATATTCACTATTTGACTCTTCATTATCATTTTTTTTTCTGATAATAAAAAGTATTTAGGAATTACTAAAATTTAAATGTAATTGGGAGAGGTTAAATTTTCTATCGTTTGTTATATAGACAGACGTATAGACAGATAGATTACATGATATGACGTTTGTCTATATTAATAATAAAATAATAAAATTAATGATTATTTAACAGCAACAATCATTTATAAATTTTGCTTAAGTCGAAATATAAATTTAATATCCTAATTTTGTAAAAATAAATTTTTTCTTGTTTTCATCGCCATGAATTAAATTATTTATATCCT
>JAWDEX010203879.1:0-11313 GCA_035221805.1 Trichilia hirta
TTCTGCAATAGTATTATATTTCACAAAAGATGATTCTTTAGTAATGACAAGTTTTGGTGACAATATTTAGCGACAAATATGCCCTTGCTAAAGTGATTATTGATAACAATATTCTGTCGTCATTAAAAATTTCAACGACAATCAATGATTGTCATAGCTAAAACCTTTAGTAACTATAGTTTAGTGACAATAAGGTAATGATATTTTTCTTATCATTAAAATTTTTTGGGACAATATTTTTTTACTTTCATCAATGACCATTGTCATTGTTGAAAATCCTTTTTGTAGTGATTTCTTGGCATCTATTCTACGCTATTGTCAATTTTATCTTAAATATATACCTTTAATTTTTAACTAAATAAAATATGATAAAAAATATCATCACACACACACACACGTACAAACAAAGTGTGTCTTTTTTCTAAGAATAAGGAAAACACAAGAAAATTTGTTTTTTACCTTATTACTAAAACCAAAATTTTAATTTTAAGCATATTATTTTCATAAAATATATATGAAGCTTATATTAATTTTTAATAGCATACTCTTATAACTCCAAATTAGAATAAATAAAAGATTAAAAATAATAATTATAATATTTGAGTATATCAAATACCTTAAGCTACATTTAAAAAAAAACAAGAGTACCTTAGCTGCATAATTCTTCATCGTGGTAATAATAACTCACAAAAAAGAAATGAATTAAATGCTTGAAATATTTTATTTGCTATTTAACAATATTTTAAAAGTAAAATAATCCAAGTCAATAAATACACAAAAATTTACGAACAATAATCTAATTGAAAATCTTAATAAAGGAATTTGGGGAGGAGAAAGAGTTCACGCAAAAAATAAGCAATAAATTTTGGATCACATAAAAAAAAAAAAATTAATAAGGATATTTTTAAAAAATTTTAATAAAATAATTCAAACTTTTAGCATTAAAAAAAAAAAAAAGAAATCCTTTTATTTAAAAAAAAAAAGTATCTTAAAATTTCGGTTAAGTTCAAAAATAAAATTACTTAATTACTTAAAATGATTAAATTTAGTAAATTAATTACTAAGACAAACAAAAAGATGTGGCTATAAAAAATAATAAATTTGTTTTATTAATTTGCTATATAAAAATAATTATAAAACATACATTTATATAAGCTGAAAGTAAACCCTAGAGTAATACGAATTCTATTTAAACAAGAAATTTAAATAATAACACTAATACAAGAAATCTAATTAATAATACTAACACTTCCTATACAAGAAATATATTTAATAAGCCATTTGTATACAAGAAATATATTTACTAACACTTTCTTATACTACGAATTTTCTCATATAATTCTACCAGTCCTAAAAGAAAACTTGTTTTACTAATTTAATAATAAAATTAAATACAAAGCATACTTTTTTATAAATTATACATAAAATCTTAAAATAATAATAATATTGATACAAGAAATTTAATTAGTAATACCATTACTATTACTTCTTATAAGAGATATGTGTTTAATAAGACTTTCCTATACTAAGACTTCCTTAGTATAATTATACTCCTCGATAATAAAACTTTTCTATACTATAAAATTTTTTAATATAATTTTAACACTGACTTTTTTTTTTTTTTATAATACTCCTCTTTAGATTCAAGGTTGTTTTATAGAGATTAATAATTTGAATCATGACATATTTATTTAATATAAATTTTATATGATTAAATAAATTTAAATTTGAATTTAAAAAAATTATGTCATATTCATATCACACAATTAATAATCGTGTTAGATTCATATTTAATTTTTTGAATTTATTTATCTATTTAAGATACAATTAAAATACGATCTATTAAAAAAATAATTATATCTAAATAAATAATTATGTCTAAATGAATAATCATGTATAAATAAATAATTATTTAATATAATAATTTTAATTATTTATATTTTGATATTTAATTTATATTTAAATAAATAATTAATTAAATAAATAAAATTTTATATTAATTAATTAAATAAATTGAATAATAATTATGTATAGATAAATAATTATTTAATATAATAATTTTAATTATTTATATTTTAATATTTAATTTATTTTTAAATAATTAATTAATTAAATAAATAAAATTTTATATTAATTGATTAAATGAGTTGAATGAATTAGATTGAATTAATGACTTAATTATATATTTAATAAATTAATAATTATGTAGTAAATATCACCTATTTAATAAATGAATAGCACGACTAATAAATGGATTGTTTTTATCATGTTTAATGAATAGATTGAATTCGAATTAATATAAAAAATATTATAATTTTATTGACCTGATAAAAATATAACATGTTATCCAAATTATCACCTCTAATTTGATGCAAATAAATTTGATTTTGCAAATTTGAGAAGAATAAGTCTGAAAAAAAAAAAAATGAAGTAACCAAGGAGTTTCTATAAAAGATCTGGTGAAACTAAAGAAACCAGATTCTCAAGAAACCAGAAAGGACATTGCCATCTTCCACTTGCTTGGTTGTCAAAACCTTGAATTGCCTTCCATTGAATGTCATTGACTAATAACGCCAAGGAAGACCGTCTTAGCTAAACTTCTTAGCTGTAACGATAAGGGAAAACTTAAAATCTGTGTACTGGTAACCAACAAACTACCAACCAATAAACCACCACAAATAATAATTTCAGCCAGATAATGCGGAGATGAAACAATTTGAAGGAAATCTCTATTTAAAATTTGCTGATATGGTGAGGTATGGCATCACCACAAATAATAATGTCAGCCAGATAATGTGAAGATGAAACATTTTGAAACCAGTCTCTGCTTAAAATTTTTTGATATAATGAAGTATGGACTCTGAAACTAAGAACTTTGCAGATATCTCAAAGCTTAATTTCGGGGGGTTTAAATGAAAATTCAGTATTTAAACCATAAAGGTAAGTATCTAAAGTTTTGGGTCCGAATGAAATTTAATTCTGGGTCAACCAGAAATATATTAAAATTTAAGGACCTATAAAAATTATATGTGGAAAATTTTGGAAAGGCAATTTCGGCTTCAATCCGCGGCATTTCCAACGGTTTTGACAGCTTATTTCCTTGAGCTTTGACCATAAGCTTTTGAGGGTCTGTTTTACGGTGGCGGTGAGATATCACGTTTTGTATTTTTTTTTTTTTCAAGGGGATTTAAATTCTTAAATTTAATAAAAATAACATGTTAATTTTATTAAATAAAAGATATTTAATTTTATTTTAAATATTTTTATACAATTAATTTAATTCTTATTAGTAATCGGGTTAATTTAATAATGGAACACAAGAGATGTATATAAATAAAAACAACAAAAGAAAAAGTTAAAATAATATTTTTTTTAATTTAATAAAATTAAAAATTTTGTTTAACTAAAATTAAAATTTTAAATATATATTTTTTAATACTAGTATATATATATATATATAATTAAGATATTGGGTTGACTTTTGGTTTAGGCATCTTGGAATGCTCTAAAGTCACCAGTAATTGTATTCTATTTAAATCAGTATTTTAATTTGATTAATGGGTTTGTTAGTTTGAGTTCTAAGAGTTAGGGGAAGGAAGCGTTAAAATTATTTTTATATTATCATTACTATTACTATTTTATGGGGGAAGGTAAGTGGAAAGTGGAAAGCAAGCATTGATTAATTTAATTTAATATATCAGCCTCTGCTCTTCTCTTCTCTTCTCTTCTCCGCTCCTCCGCTCAGCTTTCTCCTCAATAAAATAAAATAAAATAAAATAAAAATCAAACTGCAAACGAAGGGTCATGCGATGCGAATATTCCTTTCGTGAGTGGGTCAGTTAACACCAAGCAATGAAAAGCTAACAAACAATACTAGTCAATAATTATATATTTATTTATTTATTTTCTTGCTTAGAACCATGGAACCGACATGCTATGCTTTCCCCCAAAAATCTCAATTTTAAAGTTTGACCAAACGTACAAAAAATCCTATAATAGTCAAAGAAATTCAGTTTGCTAAAACTTTATTAATTTAAATAATTAAAAAATTTTTTAATTAATACTTTTAATGATATTTATAATAAAATTTAAATATATCTATGATTATTTATTTATTTTTATTTTAAAAATATATATTTAATTATTATAAAATATAAATAATTAAAAATTTTCACTATATTATTCGCATGATATCGTTGATAACTAAAAAATATAATTTATATTAATTTCACTAAATCATTATTAAATATAACTTAGTATTAAAATAATATTATTAAATATTTAATTTATTTTTAATTATAATAATAATTATAAATATATTAATAATAAATAAATAAATAATATTATAATTATATGAATAAAATAAATATAATGTAATGTGAAAATATTAAATTAAAAATAAAAAAAATAAAACATCTGTATATTAAAATTATATTAATAATATATTATAAATATTAATTTAAAATATAAGTAATAAAAAATTTAGGAGTGTAAGAGATATTTTTTATTAAATAAATAACAAAGCCTAAGTATGTGGATAAGCTTTCACGCAAAGGGTCTACATATAACGGCGTGTATCATTATATGGCTAAATTAAATATATTAATTGTATTATATTATATGGCTAAATTAAGTATATTAATTTATTATATTATATTTAAATAGAATTTTAATTTGATTAATAGGGTTTTTAGTTATGGGAAGTAAAGTAACGATCATTGATTAATTTTTGTCATCAATGAAATAAAATAAAAATCAATGTGAAACCGAAGAGAATGGCCATGCGAATATTCGTTTGGTGAGTGGACAAACACAAAAGGACAAAACAAACAAAAGCAAAGATAATGAAACCTATTCAATAGTCATTGATTGAGTGATTTTATTGGCCCAATTTTAAGATTTAATATAAAAAAGTTATATTTAAAAAAAAAATCTTAATCTTAAACTTTGACCATCCCACACCTCAAAGTGTAATTAGCAGGAGATGAGACCGCTTTTATCCCCCTAAACCTTCAATAATATATAGATTATAAATTTAATTCTTCTAATTCATCGTATACAAATTATATATGTGCATATAAGACTTAACTTTGTGACTTAACTTTGTGATTGTATAATATATAAATTATAAATTTAACTCTCATAATCTATTGTATATAAATTATATATGTATATACGAGACTTAACTCTATAATTGAGAAAATAATACATAATAATTAATTTTATATATTTAAATAAAATAAAAAATTGAACACCCAAAACATATATATATAGAATTTAACATGTTTAAATAACATATTTATATATCTTAAAATACATAATTGTCTACGTCTTAAATATGTATATTCAAATATAAATAGTCTTATTATAATATAGTTTAATAATTCAAGTATCATATTTACAAGAAGTATTTTTTTAAAGATAAAATAGTATTTTTTTCGGGATACAATAGTTTTATTCAGTGGTTCAAAATCAAGTTCAATGGTTTAATATCAAATTTAATAGTTCAAGAAAAAATTTAATTATCTAAAAATATCAAGTTTAATAGTTCAAGAAAAAATTTAATTATCTAAAAGTAAATTAAACAGTTCAAAAGAAAAAGAAATTTAGTGATTGATTTATTTTAAAGAAAGAATTACCAAATAAAGATTAAAATGTAAATTAAAACATAAGACTTTGAAAATAAGTACTTTTGAAATGTGGTAAAATAATCTTGATTCTTTTTATAATTTAATTAAAATTAAATAAAGAGTTATTTTAATTGAAAGATGAAAATCACTTTTAAATTATAAAAATATCTTTTTTACAAAATAGAAAAATTTAAATAAAAACTTATCTTTTAATTTAATTAAAAAATATTTTAAAAAAGTGTTTAGGACATGTAAATGTTCAGAGCATTTTTTTTGCTAATTATTTGTAAGGAATCAAAGTATTAAATGCCAAGTATTCTTTGTGCCAAAAATCAATAAAAAATCAAAACTTAAAACAAATTAAACTATATTTCACAAATAAAATTTTAAATTAAATAAAAAGAATAAATATTAAAGTACAAGAGAAGAATCAGGGAAACATAACACATCTATTAATGTTATTTTTTAGTCTTAACTAGAAGATTAGAAATACATAAAAATGAGAGAGAATAAAAAAATAATTACAAAATAATTTCTTCAATATCTCTTGATTGTCTCTTAATGTGTAATAAGTAATGAATAAGGTTTATATTTATAGGTAAAAAAGAGAGTTTTAGAGATATACCAAGAGTTAAAGAACAAAAGTGAGCTCAAGAGATAAATTAAGAGCCAAATCAATTAATTGGATAGCTGAACATTTTAGCTCTATTCATTAGTTTGATATTAACATGTAATTTTGCATCTACTATTGTTAGATTTTATCTATTATATCTATAAAAAAAAATTGTTAAGTTTTATCTTATCTTTTTAAAGATACTTGAATTAGGTCAATCTAAGTTATCTAACCTAAGTTAAGGGCCAAATAATGAAAAAAGGTCAAATTGAATTAGTAATATATATGGGTCTCGATTTAGGCCATTTTTGAACCTTTAAATATATGAATTTGATATTTGTTGTGAAATAAATATTTATAACCCAATGAGTTTTCTTTTCATAAAAACTTGAATCACCTTAAAATTTCTTTTGATTACAAAGTTATGCTCATTTTATCATTCTTATATTAAAATAAAAATTAAATAGTAACTACAAATGTCACGTTCCATACTAGAATCCCTCACGTGACAATTGTCGTGTACTCTAGTATTACAATTTTGAGGGCAAGAATCGCAACACAAGAGTTCGCAACACTCTATGTATTATTATTTTCTAAACTATAAATCTCTTAAATTAAAATTTTAACTAAGAACTTCAAATAATAATAAAAGTATCCATTTTCTTCGTTTCAAATAAATATTACACAACTTATTTAAGATCAAACCACATTCGAAAGTTATAGATTACAATAATCATATTTATTACAAAACATCTGGTAGACTTCATAAAGACCGTGAGTTGAGTATAGAAAAATATACTTGCAAATCTTAAGCTACCATAAAATATTTTTCATATCTAACTATTTTTTTACTCTACTCCAAATACTTGAAATTGAAATTTGAGGGGGTGAGTATACTAAAGTATACCTTATGAGTGGATATAAAAATATAGATATACACATGAGCACATAAAAATAGTTTTATAAAATTAATTTTAAGTAAAACATAATAATGTAATAGAAACAATGTGATTTTCGTAAAACTTACAGCCTGTTATCCAAAATTATTGGCTAACTACTTTCCCGGGGATCACTCTGACCAGGAGTATCTCAAGCCATCAGTGGATTTTTCATACAACTAAGATAATAAAGTATTCGATAAAAATTTAGTTTATATGACAAAATAAATATATGCATGCTTGGTTATAAAAAATTTGGACCACCACTGGCATTATCTTAGAGAAGCTTATGAATTCACATATGACTATCCTCTTCAATTTTATCTACTGGGTCACTTTATCACAAATGAGATTATTGCCTCCCTTATACGGGCCCTATCGACACACACTCGCCTAGGCGGCCTCTTTGTAGATCATCCTTAGGCTACTTTCTTGTAGTTATAGTATTGGCCCTCCTCGACCTTATATCATAAATCAAACAAATTTATAAACTATTGGTTCTTTGACCACTGTCAAACGTATATATATATATAAATAATGATATCTCATATCATAATGATTTCTAAAATGATAACTTATAAAATATATTAGTTAGTTGAAAGCCTCATAAACAAATCTACACTCAATCAATAGGCCATTTATTTTTTTTTTTTTAAATAATGAATATGTAACAAACTATTTTATAATTCATAAAAAAAATAATGATCATAACACATTTCAATCATAAATCATAAATTATAGAATATAAAAATAATAATGGTATTGCAAAATATAAATTCAAATCAATAATCACAACAATTCATAAATAAAAAGATCCTCTTAACCTTTACTACAACAATAAATTCAATACCTTTTATATAATTTCAAATCATATATTTTTATAAAATAGATTTTTAAAATAAAATGAATAAGTTTTTAAGAAGAATAGTTAAAATTCATTCACTGTAGGGAATGGTATACACTCTTTTAATTCTCCACGTCTCTAAGCCTTACTATGTCGCTAATTATTCTGAGTCGCACTATGCGACATCAAAACCTATATAACACATTTTTAATTATAACATTAACAATACTATTATTAACAACTCTATCTATCCCCCTTATATCTATAATACTAGAACATTGCTATTCAAAACAAATGTATTATCTAACTTCTCAATTTTATCAAATTAGAACTCTTAAACTATAATTATTCAGCCATTTATTCGATTTTTAAAAAATAAAATCTCACAACGATTTCTCTATATTAAAATATTCATTAATTCTACTCAAATTAATAACTAATACCAATACTATAAATAAATTCACTCTTGAATGAATAATAGTCAATAATAATAACTTATCATCCAACCATATCCATAACTATATTTAGCTCATTTTAATTTATAATTAAAGTATTTTAACCCAATTCTACTATTTCATGCTTAAATTGTTATAAACCCTAAATGAACATTAAAACCCAAATTTATTTCCTAATTTTAATGCATAAAATTATAACAAAATAAATGAACCCAAGTGATTACTTACCCATAAAAGCTTAGAGAATATCTTTGTAAAAAAATCTTAATGATTTTTTAAAATGATCCATTGTTCATCATTTTTTCTCCTCTCAATTTCTCCTAATTCATTAAGTGTATGCCAAATCTAAAGTTAGCTTGGTATTCACAAGAAAGAGAAGATGAGTTTTCATTATTCAATTACTTAATTTGGTGGAGAAATGAAAAAAATAGGTTATGGCAATATAGTAGAGAAATTTGAGAGAGAAAAGAGTTCTATATAGGGTTTCTTTTTAAATAGCAGTAAGTATCAATGAAAAAGGTGAATGAATATGTTCATCCCGTTTTTGATTTTATATACCAATAAAAGAATTGAGAAAATACTAAGTCAACCTTGAAAACTTGGAAGGAATGGTAGAGATTGCTTTTGAATTAAGTAAAATGGACTTTTTATAGGCTAAAAATTCTAATTTTTATGGTTACAGCGTGTCATTTGCATAAAAGTATCAATACATTATGCAATATATTGATACCTTTGGTTTTTACTTTAATTTAATGCACTCTTCATCAATATGTATCGATACTTTTATTCAGGGATTGATACATTTAGTCTGAGCATCAAATCCTCCTTAAAATTTGCTGAATATATCAATACTTCTGATTATTCATTATTTTTTTAGCACATGTATTGATACATTTAATTTCTTTTACTTAAGATGTAATTTTTATCAAAATATATTGATACTTTGATCAAAGTATTAATACATTTAATCTGGGTGACAAAATCTTCTCAAAATAATTTATTTTTCTAAAAAGTATTGATACTTTGGCTTTTGGTATTAATACTTTTATTAATTCTTTAGTTTTCAGCTAATGTATCGATACTTAAGGTAAATGTATTGATACTTCCAATCTTGGACTTTAAAATTTACTATTTTGCAGCTTCTTCTATGATGTCAATTTTTGTTCTTAATTTTAACCCTTATAATGAATGACTTAGATCTAGCTATAAATATAAAATTTGTAGATAATTCTTTCTTTCTAATGATTCAAGAATTACTGAAGACTGCTTAAAATTATTTTGTCTCTAAATAGGTCTATATAATTCATTATTTTAGACTAGTAAAGAACATAATCAAAGAAAATAATAATATAAAATTTGTATATGATTGAATCAACTTTCTAATGAATCAAGAATCGCATAAATCGGAGTCGTACAACTCAAGATATAGCCAAAATACTATAGATTACTCAAAAGGACGAAGTCTGCACAGTGTATGCCTCTTAGTTTCATCACTCACACATATGTTTTGATACATTTGAAGTAATATATCAATACTTTTAATTAGTCATCAATACACAGGAAAATTTCACTCAGATCCCTTAAACAAATTTCACTCAATCTCTTAAAAATATTACTTAAGTTCACAGTCTACTTCAAATACTAATTTTTCTCTCATTTTAACTCCGATTTCACTCATTCTTATTTTATACAATAATATTTTTGTTTTCTTTGCATAAAAATAAATGGATTATAAATTAAATTTCTTGAACAGTAGAAACTTAACTTGAAAGCTCAAGTACACAAATAATGTCACATGAAAACCTTTTTTAAACTTACCAAACTTCATTCAAAATTCTTCAAAATACCTAACGTATATCAATATAATCTTTATTAACCATAAATATCACCCGAACATAAATTTTCAAAAAAATAAAAAATACCCTTTATTTGGTAAAATGACTAAAATACCCTTAGACTTTACTACGAAATATTACACAATGAATGTCTAAGGGATAATTAAGTATAATTGGCATTTGGACAAATCATACAAGCCTATTTAGTGAACTCATCCATAACCAATAAACACTTATATACTTTATTTAGTATCTCTATACAAGTAACTTATGAGATACTCATCTTATATCATATAGAGTAATAATAATATATATTAGTCTATCTAGTAATATAAATACCCTAATTTATAGTTCTTTCTATGACTAAGAACATTTTAGAATGACACTGCCAATATATAATCTCACAAATATGATGTTATCATAACAATGTGTATTGCATGTATTTCATATGCTTTATCATTATATGTAAATCAAACATACATATGAATATGGTAAAAGATAAAATAATAAGAAACACTCATTTTATTAATAAAAAAATTTACATAGGATATACAAAATTACAATCACAAATCACATTGTGATTGGTTTTTAAGACACATATCTCTTTCAAAAAATGTGCCTTTAATTTGATAATTTGTGCAAGTAATCTAAAAAACATAACATTATATGAAGATAATAAATAAATATATGGCCATTGATTAGATACATCAATTAAGACCATAAAGTAATAAAATGGCCTACTAAATGGATGTATCGATTTATAAATATTTTTTTAAAATTCTTTGTAAGATGGATAGAGACTAAAAACTAATTTTAGAGTGAAATAGTCTAATTACTAATTTCCCTTGTAAGTAAGTAGTGTAAATATTCTCATTGAATAAAAAAATCCTTTAGTTATTTAATGGATGTTCATGAAAATTCTCAATAACTTTATGCATAACTTTCATGAATATTTTTGGATCACTGAATTTTAGATTCATTACTGCATAACTTTTAAT
>JAWDEX010203889.1:0-11312 GCA_035221805.1 Trichilia hirta
GAATATGCTTGTTCGTGCTGTTTTTTTAGATAAGAAGCCTGAGGAAGTTCCAATAGTAAGGGTTAATTTTGTGTTTTGCGCTTTTCATTGCCACTATTGCTTAAAAGTACTATGGCTAATATTTTCGCCTTAATAACTGTTGTAGCAGCCACTAATTTTATGTCATTTCCTGCTTGCAATAGTTGGTGGAATCAGTACTTAGTAAGCTTGTGGAGGTGTTTGAGCATCGCATTGCTAACCAATATGAACAAGTAATTCCTTTTATAATCTGAAAGTTTCATCCATTCAATTCATAGTAGGATGCAAGTTCATGTAATTAGTCATCAGTATTACTCAATATTTTTCTTATGCATTTGTTGTGTAATTTGAAGATGAAAACAACGCCAAAAGATATCGCTGCATCTCATGTCAACAAATCTTTGTTGAAATCCGCTATTGTTGATAAAAAGGTGAATTGTTAATCTGTTTATGTTATGATCAAGCCCTATAGATTAACCAACATAAATAAACCCATGAAACAAGGTTTTTTTTTTTGTATCCTTTGACATTGATGTTTCTTGTTCTACTTCTATGCTATTTAGGTAGAAGATAAAAATTTCAAAGTGATAAAGAAAGAGGGATACGTTCACAAAAACTACATTCCTGTCGAGGACTTAAAGAGACAGCAACTGGTTTTTGATCAGCAACAAAGAGACATTCAAGTAGGATTAAGTCTAGATATATCTCTATTTCTTCATCTTTTATCCTTTAAAAGTTTTCCTAAGCACTCATGATCTCTTAATGTTTTCTTCAGGAACTAAAGCATACTCTTAATACTACAAAAGCTGGTATCCAGTTTATGCAAATGAAATTTCATGAGGAGTTCAGCAATCTTGGTAAGGTTCATATATATAATTTCTCATCTGGTGTGGTATTGAGGTCTGGATGCCTTAATTGAGCAATGAAGAAATTTATCTCATATGTGCATTTACTCTTTTCTTTCTAGGTGTGCATATTCATTGTCTAGCTCATGCTGCTTCCGGTTACCATAGAGTTCTTGAGGAGAACCGGAAGCTGTACAATCAGGTACAAGACCTTAAGGGTATGTGACTAGTTGCTTAAAACCTAATTCTCTATCTTGTGTTTGTGTTTTATATGATGACTTCGTGGATTAATTGGTTAATTGCTTTGTATTTCCAGGAAGTATCCGTGTTTACTGCCGAGTAAGACCTTTCTTATCTGGGCATTCAAACTATTTAAGCACAGTAGATAATATAGAAGAGGGAACTATTACTGTTAACACTCCAGCTAAGCATGGTAAAGGATGCAAGTCTTTCAGCTTCAACAAAGTCTTTGGGCCATCGGCAACACAGGGTTAGTTAGTACATCTAGGGTTATTATTACCCCTCTCTTTCCCTTCCTGAATTACTATACTCGTAAGATCAGATTACAATTTCTTATTGTATTGCAGCGGAGGTTTTCTCTGATATGCAGTCGCTGATTCGATCAGTTCTTGATGGGTATAATGTATGCATTTTTGCATATGGCCAAACGGGATCCGGCAAAACTTTCACTATGGTAAGCTATACTTGAACCAATATTTACCTATGCTTGTTTGATAAATTGTAGAAATTTACTTTATATATGTTTTGTATTTCCAGACTGGACCAAGGGAGCTCACAGAGAAAAGCCAAGGTGTGAATTACAGGGCGTTGAGTGATTTGTTTCTTATAGCAGAACAAAGGAAAGATATTTTCTGCTATGATGTTGCTGTTCAGATGTTGGAGATTTATAATGAGCAAGTTAGGGATCTGCTTGTTACAGATGGAAGCAACAAAAGATATCCTTTGCCAATTATTTGACTTCTCTTATAAGATTATTAATCTTGTCGTTACTCCCACTGTTTTAACAAAACTTTTTGATAAAATACAGCTTGTTTTTCAAAAAAAAAAAATTGAAATATTGGACAACGTGATGCTCATTTTCATTTAAAGATGTCAACTTCTTTTGTGATTTCACTATTTTATATGGGATTGATGCCACTCTTTTTTATTGTTCTAGGCTTTTCCTTAATAAATTGCCACATTAGAAATTCGTAATAGTTCTCAAACAGGTCTGAATGTACCAGATGCAAGCTTTATTCCTGTTTCATCAACAGCTGATGTTATTAGTCTAATGAACCTTGGACAAAAAAGCCGTGCAGTGGGTGCAACAGCCCTAAATGATCGTAGTAGTCGCTCCCATAGGTAATTTTTGATCCTCTATGTATTTTCTACTATCCATGGTTAAGCAGTTTTAACTTTTGTTGAGGCTAATTTTTATTTCATCTATTTGCAGTTGCTTGACTGTGCATGTTCAAGGAAGAGATTTGACATCTGGAGCGATTTACCGTGGGTGCATGCATCTTGTTGATCTTGCAGGAAGTGAAAGAGTAAACAAGTCTGAGGTGACCGGAGATAGACTAAAAGAGGCACAACACATAAACAAATCTCTCTCAGCTTTAGGAGATGTTATTGCTTCTCTTGCACAAAAGAACCCACACGTCCCATATAGGAACAGCAAACTCACACAATTGCTTCAAGACTCACTTGGTAAGATCAAAATCCCACAGCAGAAAGGAATTAAATTCTCAGTTTTTGTCCATTTTGTTTTTCCTGACATTATAATTACTCTTTTGTGCAAAAATTCCTTTTTCAGGAGGGCAAGCCAAGACACTTATGTTTGTTCACATAAGTCCTCAACCTGATGCCCTTGGTGAAACAATAAGTACACTTAAATTTGCAGAGCGAGTTGCCGCTGTTGAACTTGGTGCCGCTCGAGTGAACAAAGATAGTTCTGATGTTAAAGAGCTGAAAGAACAGGTTCTTACAGTCTTAGTTACTTTTTTATCCCATATGTGATTGTTGTCTTAGGATAATTTACTATTTCAATTTCTCTGTGTTAAAATATTTGGATTATCCATCAGATTGGCAACCTTAAGGCTGCATTAGCAAGGAAAGAGGCAGAACCAGAACACAATCAGTACTCCATGTCTAGCTGCTCTGAAAGATATAGAACGAAAGCTAGTGGTTTATCACCTTTTAATTCTAACCAACAGGTTGGAGATATGTTGGATGATCAAAACAACTATCGGCAGCCAGTGGGAGAGGTAGGAAACATGGAGGTACTTTCCATTTTACCATATGCTAAGTTGATGAACATTTTCAGTTTCTCGTAAGTGTTCATATTAATTATGAAAAATCATATGAAGAATACAAAATGGTAATGTGTGAATGGCCACCTCAATCTTATAGTGAGACAACACTGATTATTTAACCTAGTTTCATTTAGAGCAACATTTATTAGCAGCAGCTGAGCGTTTACTTTTTTAAAAGAGACGTAGCCTTCTAATAATTTGTATAGCCATTTACCATCTCTTATTTCAAATATTATTGTTCCAACGTCTTAACAATAAAAAATTTAATTTTGTAGGTTCAAACGAACTCTGTCTTGAGACAAAAAAGGCAGAGCTTTGATCTTGACGAGCTATTGGCAAATTCACCTCCCTGGCCATCAGTTATTAGTCCTGGCCAAAACTATGGGGATGAAGAGAAAGAAATGGGCTCAGGTAAATGGGTCGATAAGGTCATGGTCAACAAGCAAGATGCTGTAAATAGAGTGGAAAACTCTCTGGGATGTTGGGAAACAGAGAATGGACAATCACCTGATGTCTTTTTCCAGAAATATCTCCAAGATTCTTCCAAAATTTATCCAGATCAGTCATACAGTATGTCCATGAGAGGCAACCGATTCAATGCTGGTACTTCAGATGATCTTGATGATCTTGATGCTGCTACTAGTGATTCATCAGAGCCTGATTTGCGTTGGCAATTTAATCAGTCCAAACTTACAAGCATAATGAATGGGATTGAATCAAAGATCAAAAAGCAAACTTCAAAATCAGCAAGGAACCTAGAACTAAGGTATTGCAATATGATTTTGCGTAGGCATGCATATATGCTCCTTTATTCAGGTAATTTTGAACAGTTCCCTCACAAATTTATCAATTTGCTGCAGGAACGCTAGTCCTATGCTAGGTCCTTCTCCATCAAGGAAACTAACAAATGGTAATGGTGCTCCTATGCACCGAAATGGGAAGCTTGCTGCCGCAGCTGATGGGAAACAAAAAACTGGAAATAGAAAATAGAAATGCTGTTAGCCATGTTCTAAGGGTGATTTTCTTTTCTTTTCTTTCATTTTCTTGAATTCTTTAGAAAGAGGGGTTCGTTATTTTTTTTTTCATTTTTTTCGTCTACTATAATTTTTGCTCGTTATGGGGATAGCAAAAATGCAGCAATAAATCGAGTTGCTCTTGTTGTCTAATAGGGAGTTCAGCAAGTGTATCCTGACTGCTGGTTTTTGTGGCAGCTTTTGTTTATATGAAAACGGAAAATAATTGTATTGTAATGACTATGGATTATTAGCCAGTGTCGTCGCAGCTTGAGGTTTGATTTTGTTTCTCTTCCTTCTTGGACTGGTTTTTGTATTTGTTAAAGCATTTAATTATCAATAGCTACACCAAAATTCTTATTCAATTATCTGAATGTACTGAAAGAATGTTTCTAGCGAGTTCATCTGAGACCTAGTGTGCCATGTGAGTGAGTATATCAATATGTTGCTTTCTGTTTTCTCTTGCCTCTCACTCAAACCAAGCCAGCTACAGGATAAGCCAGTGAATATATCAGTTATTGCTTTTAGAAAAAGTAAGCCACTGAATTGGATTGCACCTAATCGCTAACAGCTTGTTGGCCGAACAAGAGTAAGGGCATGTTTGGATTGTATTGCAATGAAAAAAAAAAAAAAAAGTTATTGAAAATTAAATTTTTAAATAATTTATGTTTAATATAAATTATTGAAGTGTTTGGTAAAAGTAGATAGATTATAGGATAATGACTTAATATAATCTAATATATATGTTTGGTAAAAAAACTCTTTTAAATGTGTCATAAATGTATAATGGTTAAAATAGGCATGTATATAGATATGTATTTATGCAATTAAATATTTATTGCATTTATTTTTAAATATATTATTAATTTTTGTTTGTATTATTTAATGAATAAAAGATATAAAAGGTATTTATATAAATATGTATTTCTGTGATGTATTTGTTATGTTTATTCATTAAATATATTATTAAATTTTATTTGATTTATTTAAGAAAATAATATATACATACATCCTTATCATAATAATTTATATTTTATCAATAAAATAATTAAAAATTTTGCCAGCAACACTACTCCATACCACAGCCGGCCACGAAGCTGTCATGGGCAGCAATAACAGAGGTCGTAAATAACAAAATCAGTATCATCGAATTCAAATTTTCCTGATTTATGAGACCATGATTTCGAATTTGACAAAAAATTCGCCACAATATTGTTGTCAAACAACTGGAATTTGTAGTGCATCTCCACTGCTATTACACTCTTCAGTCACCGAAAATGTCTATAATTTTGGTACTGCATTAGGAATCACTGTCGTTTGAAGATGACATTATGGTGACCGTTAATTTTAAATGATAAATGTGCCACCGTCGTTACTCGTTTATGATAATAATGACATGGTAACATAGGTTGTAAAATTTGAAGTCCAATGGACTGTTGACTATTATTGTTGGTTGCCATCATCAGGCTGGCACCGTTACATCGATAGAATAATAATTTTTCGATAATATTTGTTTAATAGATTTAATTAATTTATTAAAATATATTATTTACTTAAAATTAATTGTTGAAAGAGTATTTTTGATATTATATATTATAAAATCAGATTGAGAAATAATTTATTTTGAAAAATTATATTTTCCAATTTTTAAGACTTAGTACAAAAATAAATTATTTGATGATCAAATTATTTAGTAATTATTTTTTGAGAGTGATTTACCGACTACTATTTAAGATTTAAATTCTAATTAAGTGATGCAATGCAATCCAATCGAATCCCAACATACTCTAACTCATTAGCCAATGTTAGTTAAACCTCGAAATAAAATGTACTAAACTAATTTTATAATCATGTATAAACACGTGGCTGTGGTTCCAAATTGGACTGGTGGAGATTTTCAATTTTCGCTTCATTAGTAGTTGTCTAATTTACTTCTTGTTCTTTACGTGGTTGTGTTTTTTAGAAATGGCATCCAGACAGATGGATGAAAGATGACGTGGTCGCTGGAGAAGTCAAACAGCGATTTCAACAAATTTACGAGGCTTATTCTGGTATAATACAGACTACGTACACATTTGATTGAGTTCCGTTTTTCATTTGTGTAATCCGTTGATTTTGTTGTGGTTTTCAGTTTTATCAGATGAAGGAAAGAGAACAATTTACGATGCTGGATTGTTGGGTCTCCTTGCGGACGATGATGATGAAGTGAGTTTCGGCTTCCTTATATATGTACGTCTTTCTTTTTTCATTGGATCCTAAATTGTTGAGCCATTGTGGAAATTAACAAGGATTTTGTGATTTCATGCAAGAAATGGCTATGATGATGAAAAGTGTTAGACCAAAGGTACATGCATTCAACAGTTAATATCTGGATTCCTGCCATTGGAAATGGAAACGACTAGTCATTTCTTTGTTTTATTTTTTAGGGGCGATACAGTTTGGAGGATCTTCAAGTATTGTTAACGGAGATGACGGGGAGTAATTCGCGAAAAGCTAGGAAAAAATCTCGTATAAGATAATATTTGATATAGTTGTACCAATTGATTTTTATTTGCAAGAGCCAAGGGAATTATTAGTTTTTAAATTTTTTTGTCCCGATTTATATAAATAAAAATTCAATTCCTCTAAATGCTCTTTCCATGCACGGCCGACGTGCGTTTCAATTCAAATATATAGGATAGGATATTAATAACATAAAAGATAATTTCAAAACAGAAATCATTTAATTAGGTATTTTAGATTTTCTTTTTTATTATAATTATTAAGATTCATGATTGATTAATTTTTAAAAAAAAAAAAAAAAAAGTGTATATCTAGTAGGTATTAAAGCCGATAATCTCATACTAGGATAGCGAGACGCTACAGCGGTAAATTTTTCTTTCCTTCGTCTTGGACACGGGGTCATGGGATGAGTATTCCATTAATATGTGGTACTCTTGTTTCACATATACTATATATGGCTTCTTATCTGATTAATCGAGATGGTTATGGACTCGTCCTAGTGCTCACATCACTTGGGCTGATTTATTGTCTCCGTTGTGCCAATTTAATGATTTGAAACTCAAAACTAAGCAAAACCATGACCCATCATTTGTGGAATCCATGTATCTATTGATAAAAAGTGTACAGTTTCATGTGGCTATGATACTGTGAGGAAGAAGCAAATTCATCAAGCTCAAAGACTCATGATTATGGTCATACGGCTAAAAGAAGAAAGTCAATGCTGAGTTGGATAATTACTCAGCTGCCAACATAGCAATTCTAACCAGATCAGAATCAATTCATGATTTAGCTGGTGACCTTATACAATCCTAACTCATTATTTTTCTTGCGTTCTCTGATTTTGACACATATTAGAAAATGTCCTAGTCTCTGGCTACTTTACTCTAAATAACGGTTGCATTCCTGATTATTTTGAGAATTTGGTTTCAACGGAGTAGCAGCAGCAATACACCATTTTTCTCCATTGTTGGTTTTAGTTCTTTTACTCATACGTTCCCCATTCTACCAACTTCTTTCATTCACTAACACCGGTACTCCATCCCAGTATTTACAACTACGCTCGTTGATACCTTGCTCGAATGGATAATTGGTTCGAGGATTAGAATATAGATTGCGAATTCTCGTCATTTTCTTTTTGAAAAAAAAAAAAATCCACGCACGAAAGAGATTATTGTCTGATTAAAGGGTTAAATCCTTGAATGGGAAGCCAAGAAACATAAAGAAATACAATAGACTCTGAAAAAAATAAAATTAAATTAAGGAATACAATAGATTCAAAAAGAAAATTTTAAACAATTTTTTCTCTCTTGCAAATTTCAGTATCCACAATAACATGATATTTCCAAATAAGTTGGAAGCTGAGCACTAATGAAAAAGCATTTCAGTAACGGATACAACAAATTCTGGAAGTTGGCCGAGAGTTAGAACCTTACAGTATCAGCCATTAGGAAATTGAAGCGATGGAATGATTCCTGAAACAGATCCTCATAGTCAATAATTTAATAGTAAAATCTATATGATTTGCAAAAACGGATTCCATGGTAAGAAAAACACATAAAGTTTCTTGCATTACATCATTGTAATTAACGATACTTGGGTAAGTACAATTGGCTAGGAGAAACGTTCAAAGACGTACGGAGATACTCATTGCTCACTCTGGGTAGGCCTAAACTGAGAGGGACTACAACGTGGACGATGATCCTAGAGCCCAGAAACAGGATGTGGCCTTGGAGCATATACCATTATTTCATTGGGCCAATTGTATCAAGGCCTACATTAAATCATAACATTTCAAGATTATGTAGGGAAACAAAATACATTTCTTTCCATTTAAAATAGTTAATCATATAACAACATATTTATTACACACGTTAATATTGATTTACAAATAATCTGCTATTTTTATTTGTTAAAAACTTATAAATGATTGAAGAAACATTAATGCACAAGAATACATTTATACATATAAATTAAAAAATCAAATCAAATCATAATGTTACACATAAAAATAATAAAAATTATTATTACCAATTTAGATTTGAATGGAGAGAAAATCATGATAGATTTAGATATAATGAAACACAAAAGAAAAGGAAAAAATAACAAAAGAGAAAATAGAAAAATTCTAGACGTAGTTAAAATAGATATATGAATTTTCATACCTTAAACTCGACACTGCCTTTCAATTAATTGTCATTTTGGATTGTTGATTTGGTTATGAGAATTGCATTCAGATTTACACGTATTTCAATTATTGATGTTGTTTGCGTAAGTTTTATCAAATATAACTATGAGGATTTTTTCAAGGAGAAAATAAAATTTATAGACGGGAATTGTCTTCATCCCCTCTCTCTTGAGCTATCAAAACAGGGATGGGCAATTCATAATCAGGATTCAGCGTGGAAGTCAGATGAGACAACTGTTGGATAAACTCTGACAGCGATAACGGTAACAATTTAATTATACTTTCCCGCTCTTCTTTGAAACGCACCGTTTCAAACCACCTTAAATTGAACAGATTTTAACTGCATAAACCCCACTTCGACTAAAGAAAGACCGTCTCGCTTGGACCCTAATATTTGTCTTCACAGCCAGTAGAAGTAGCAGCAGAACACAGCAAAATCAGTCTAAATTCGAGTAATCCGCGAACAATTACAACAGTATTTATCATCCATAAACAAACTTAGCTGACAACCCGAAGAAAATAGATAAGTGGCCTGAAAGGAGATTCCATAGAGGAGCTGAAAGGATGAGGATGACGAAGAACAAGGACAAGAAATGGTTCTCAATGAATACGAAGATAACGATGAAGAACAGGAACCGGTGACTCTAGGTTTCACTGAAAAGCCAAAAATCCCTGGTCTCTGACTGCCCTCTTATTTCCTAGCAAAGCTGGAGGACCACCAGTAAATACTTTGCCCTTAGAGCTCTTATTTGTTTACTATTATTATGTGAATTTAAGTGGTATTGTTTGTGTGTGAAAGGCCTATTGGATCCCGTTAATTGACCTTGTGGAAGTTCCTGCCTACGTAATATCTGTGGAGGACCACCAGTAAATACTTTTGCCTTTAGAGATCTTATTTGTTTACTATTATTATGCAAATTTAGTGGCATTGTTTGTGTATGACAGGCCTGGTTGGATCCGGTTAATTTAACTTGTGGAAGTTCCTACCTATGTGATATGTGGTACAGTTTGTGCTTCAGGTCTTATTTGTCATTATATTTCTTTTGTTAAGACTAATATAAGAATTTACATTTTATCTTACTTGTCATTTCTTTTTTGATTCACGTTAATACCTAAGTTAATGGGCCAGTTTTAGAGAAAGAATCAACATTCCATCGTACCCTCTTTTTGTTTATGTGTACATCAATGGCTTTTCTTATTCGTGATCAACACGAGCAATGGAAAAGGACTCCTAAGGAGCCATCCCGAAGCTATTGTTTGGAAATTGATCTCTTATTTCAACTTTCTAATGTTCTTTTTTGTGCTATATATATGCTTTAATACCATTTTCCGTTTTTTTTCCTGTATTGTTGCTACTTACATTGTGCTTTATGTTTGCTCTAAGATTTCAAAAGTGTGAAGGTTTTCCGTTGCCAGTTGCCTCGCTCTAATCCCTTTTACTCAAGTGACCCCCCAAAATGCGATGGGACTGACAAACCGTTAATATTGGGTTATTGGTGATGTTTATACGAGCTTTAGTGTCAAAATTTGAGGATCAGCAACGGTTTGTGAAACCCAACTGCTCTGGGACTCTCACCTTCAATCCCAGGCATAAAATTGTGCTGATTCATTTTTATATCAGATCTGATTGTGTACAATGTTGCATAGAAATTTTCTCACTGTTCACTTTTATATGCTTTCCAATTTATGTGATAGGAACCATTTTTAATGTGTAACTGTCAACTGTTGGACACTTTTCTGCTCACTAGAATATTGATTTCATTCTTTGTTGTATAATAACTGGATTTTTGAGGAGTTCCATTAGGCTCTTAGTCATACATAAAGGCTGCATTTTGATGAACGCCAGTCTAAAAAGGGCCGTAATTTTCCTTGTAGAATGGTGTCCGCAATTTTGTTAACAATATCCTCTTTTCCCTACTCAAGAAACTTTTATCATCTCAAGAATTAATCCTCCAATTAAGGGATCCAGATCAATATTTGGGTGCTGTATGTGTTAGCAACACTACCAGGACTGAATATTTTATTGAAGTATTAAGATATGATTTTTCATTGGACTAGAACTCCTAATTGTTTTCATATATTTTCTTTTCTTTTTTATTTTTTTTTAAGCTCCACTCTGTAATTGGTGTGGCACCTGGAAAGGAGATAAAGTCTGCAGTAGTTGTAGAAAAACTCATTATTGCTCACCGAAACACAGGGTAATTAATTTTAAAGAATTTTGTCGACAAACCCTATCCATGCTGACAGGAGTTAGTCTGTTCTCTCTATTCTTCTTTTTCTTTATTATTATTGTTGTTGTTGTTGTTGTTATTATTGTTACCGTTATTGTTATTGTTCTTCTTCTTCTTTATTATTGTTGTTGTTGTTGTTCTTATTCTTCTTCCCTTTTTTATTTTTTTTTTTTTTTTTTTTTTTTTTTTTTTATATTTTTTAAAAT
>JAWDEX010203900.1:0-11311 GCA_035221805.1 Trichilia hirta
AAAAAAATAAAGTATAAGAGATATTACCTGAGATAAAATTTTCACAAAAGTAAAAATCTGCAACAAACAAAATAATAGAGGACAAAATTGGGTTATGACAACTTAGTCTTATCATCATTAAATATAATTTTAGCGGCACCATCATATGGCGTCGCTCAATTGGATTTTAGCAGTGACAAAATGTCACTCTTAAAACCATTATTTTGAACTCTAAAAATTGTTTTCATTAACCTTCATCCTTTTTAGTGATGCCATTTTAATGCATTGCTAAAAGCAAATATTTAGCAACGATACTGTCGTTGCTAAAGATAACCTTTTTTATTATTATTTTTTCATTTTTTAGAGACAACCTTAACCTTGGCATTACTAAAAGTATTATTTAACGTCGACATTTTAGCATCGTTGAAGACCTTTTCTCTTATAGTGTTAGTGACTAATGACAATATGAGATATATTATGATATGAGATATAAAGTCAACACATAGATAAAAATTAGATAACTAATGTATTAAACTGATCTATGATAATAATGCTACATAAATTATTATATGAGTGTCATAAGCGATTCTCATAATAACAATGGTATATGTGATCCTTTGACTTGAGATTATTATGGTTCCTGGCATTATGATTGACATATTTTAATATTTTTAAATGTCATTCGTAATGAAATAGACCAAAAAAAATAGTCGAATATGTCAAGAATTATGTAGAGAAATATATTTGATCAAGATAGAATTTGTTCCTCTTATATAAAAAAAAGTGATATCTTTAAGCCATTTAATTAAGCATGATTATGAAAATGCATGTCCATACTTAAATAAATCATTATGTAATATTGAACTCATTTGGTTAGATAATTCTACTCAGAATATCAGAAAATTATAAGGATTAAACTTTACGAGAGTGATACATTTTATGTCTCGTATTCATTTAAGATATCAAGGATAAGGGAATTAAACTATATACTAACAATAGCCACAAATAAAGATGATATTGAATCATTCATATTCTCGATACTTAGGTAATCATGTTATGTTGCTAGACATCGCTCATGACTTGTGATACTAAAATTAGATTTTAGTAACTGCCAATATTATGAGAATCTATTAGATTACACATTAGATTAGAAATAATAAAAGTATAAATTTATGAGATAATTTATCTTAATTCAAAGACTTCTTGTGTTATTTTGTGTAATGAGTTTTAACTAAATTTATTATCTAAAGTTAGTCTATATATGTTAGTTTAAACTTTATATAGTAGTAAGGCCATGCAGGCTAGTTTCTTTCATTTATGGATTTATTAAACCTAGATAGAGAAGGGCTCATAAAACCCTCAAAAATGCATTATATAAAGACATATTTTAATGTGTTTGAATAAGTAGTGCTTAAGGTTACATTTTTCTACTTGTGAGTTCCTTTGGACAAGAAACACGAAAAAATGAGAGTAATCGGCAGAAGGAGAAGAAACTAAAGGACTTAACACTCTAACTTCATTCTCCTTTCTAATTGTGTGGATACCATAGAGATATAGATTTGAGAATTTGCATTTTGTGATTCCTTAATTTATCTATACGCATAAGGTATGAATTCTGAATTCATTTAATAGTTAAAATATTAGAATTATCATGTAGATCCTTGGTTAAAAATTGAATTATTTTTATTTTTACTGTGCGTGCATTTTGATTTTTTATCAATTTTAACTTTATTTTATAATTTATTATAGTTCTTTAAGCTTTATTGCAATATTTAGGATCAAGCCTTAGTCCATAAGGTCTACATATGACAAATGTTACAGGTTATAGAGACATACTCTAAACTCTAGATTATACCTTTTAGACCAGTAAGGTATTCTGGATACTTATTATTTATACAAATATGTTTATACTTTTTAAAATTATTTATCAAATCACATCATCAACATATAACATAAATATTCTCTCTGAGATATATCAAAATATTTCTCAAAATGAATGCAAACTTAATTATAATATACACAAATCACATAATACAAAAATATTCTTTTTCAATTAACAAACAAATCTAATATAATTACATTTAAATCATCTATAGTAGACCAAATATACTAAACAGTGAGTCGAGAATGAGAATTATATCTAAGGACTCTAAATTTTTAAGCAATCACCACCACTAGCTAATGCTTGACTCTACTCATGATCACCTAAAATTGAAATGTGAGAAGGTGAGTATATAGATAGATAGATAGATAGATTGATTGATTGATTGACAAATAGAGAGAGAGAGAGAGAGAGAGAGTATAGAATTCAATTTATTTTAATAAAAATCTTTTCCTGTTGTTCAAAAATCATTAGGCTGTCCTCTTTCCTTAGCATTTATTCTAACCAAAAGCAAACTCAAGCAATCAGTGACTTTTTTTTATATAAAATTAATGCAAGTCTAGTAAAATAATATACATATATTGTTAAGTAAAAGTCATGATTATTCTCACCTAGTAGGCCACTCTAAAAATAAAATTGTAATCTCTCTTATACCGATCCCATCGATGCACACACTCACTAAGGTCATCCACTGCTTTAGCTCATCATTAGGCTACTTAAATCCTATAGCTACAAATGGCTCTTTGGCTAATATTATCATAAATTCAAACAATCGCAAAATCCAATATCAAAATCAAGTATGTGCACATTATCAAAAAAAAAGTTTACTTCATGTGAACAAAATATAAATATCAAAACACATAAATCAATACACACATTTAACAGGTCGTTCATATTTGTTTTGAAAATAATAATATTAAAACTATTTTCTAATTTATAAAGCAATTAACTTTTCTTGAAATAATTTACAAACACCTAAATGAAATAAGTCACTTATAATTTAGAGAGAATATACACTCCCTTCTATCCTTTTCACCTTGGAATCTCGTCACTTAAATTCTCTAAATCTAAATTACACATATTTCAATAATTTTATTAACTTCTGAATCCTCAAATGGAATCTATATGCTAGGATTACGTGCATTATGTTAAATATGCCTATTTTTCTTAATTGAACCTAATCTATTAAAGTCATATACATTTTCAATCATTTATCTAATTTTCATCAATGAAATCCTATGGCTATTTCTACATTAACAACTAATTTGTATCTAAATTTGGTTTTCTAACTTAAGACATAATATAGACTTTTTAAATTCAATTCGAGTTTTCCTAAGGTTTAGCTACTAGTAAACTTAAAGCTGACTAATTCAACCTATCAACAATGTATTTTAACTCAATTTATTGAAATCAGGCTTAATCTCTTGAATTCTCTAAATTGCACAATAAATTTTAGTTTATAAATTCAATTAGACTATAAATTTAAGTTTAGAACGAGTTAAAAATCTTATGGATAAATTTAACCTATCAACAACATATTTTAACTTAATTTATCGAAATTAGGCTTAATCTCTTAAATTACCTAAATGCACAATAAATCCTAGTTTATAAATTCAATTAGACTATAAATTTAAGTTTAAAACGAGTTAAAAACTTACTAATTAGTCAATTAAGATATAAGGAAGTCGAATTCTTTATTGATTTTGCAAAACCCCAAATTTCACCATGAAACCCTAACTTTTCCTCTTTGCATTTTCTTGCTCAATACTTGAAGATAGTTGTGGTAATAGCTTTAGAATAATGGATTCAAGTTATTTTAAGTGAGAAAGTGAAAGAAAGTGAAAGAATATATGAAAGGGAGGGTTGGGTTCCTAAAGAGAAAAGGGAGAAGAGGAAGAAAACGAGAGAGAAAGGGAGGAGAATGATTTTTCAACTCTTTTGACCCCCTTTTATAGTACCCTATAAAGTTACAATTATGCCCTCAAGTGTAAAGAAGAGGAAAGATTCTGAAAAGGGGCAAAAATGCTATTTTACAAAAGAAATGAACAAGTCTTTTGTCAGTCTTGGCATAATCAGTGCTGATTATGCAATATTTTTCTTTGCTCATAGATGTCGAACATCATTCACCTCCAGCAATCCAAAATCACTACCAAGTCTGGTGTCGATCCTGGAAGTGGAGGTGGGCAGGACTCCCTTGGTCCATTTGGCCCAATTGCTTTTCTTTTCGGTCCCCGTTCTCCTCCGTTTTTTAGCACTATTTCTACCTTCAACCGATATTTGTTTTCACTCTGATTTCTTTATAACCTTAAGCTCTTTCTTTTCTCTTTAAGTATCAAAAATCGGTCTGCAAATTTGAGGCCTCAATTAATGAAAAATTCACTCCAAATGTTAGGTGTTTGACGAAATCTACAAATGAAAACTATTCCAAACTCAATCACTTCTTAACCAAATCTTCTCCATTTATATATTTTTTCTCAATATTAATTCATGTACGAATTTATATAACATTCATATGCTTATATAGTTAAAATGATGAAAATGTTCTGAGGTGATAAAATAATAAAAATGCTCTTAATTGGAAAAATGGGTCTTATACAGTTTGAGATTGCTATAGCTTTCAAAAGTTCCATTTTTGCTATGTTGTTAAAAAAATTAGTTAAGTATTTGATAAATTTACTTAAAAAATGCTATGAATTTGAAAAGTAATTTGTATATTTTTGGTAAATTAAACTGTTAAAATACTATAATAAGACAAATGACCAAAGCAGATATAATATAATAAAAATTACTTTTACAAAAATTGGGGCAGTGAAAGAGTTTTAACTAGGTTTAATAATTTTGCCAGATAGTCGAGAGTTTTAGCTATTTTCAATAATAAATCATTGGAGTGATTTTTGAGTTGGATAGCTGTAGCATACACTGGTCCCACAAGAATGGGTGTTTTTCAACATAAACATATATTTAAAAAAAAAAGCATTTAAATACAACTTTAAACTTATATCATAAATATGTGTTCTATCATGCATTGAGTTTGCAAGATTAAAAGAAATTAGTGAGATTACGAAAAGAATGATTTTGATGAACAAAAATAATGTATATCTAATTTTTTTTTTTTAATTTATTGATAATAATATATTAGCAGTAATTCTTCCTGTATCAATTACCACTACAGAAAATTATTTTCGACAATGAATTTCGTAAAGAATCAGTTGCAAAATTAAATAGGAGATGAGTTATTGGACGAATGATAGCTTGGTTGTTTATATTAAAAAAATAATTTAAAATGAGACTATCATATGATATTTCAAAATCTGAAAATGCACCGAAGACAATTATAAATATATTGATAATTATTAATGGATAATTTTTATTTTTTTACCACATCATAGATGGTATCACCCTTAGACAAACTCCATCATCATCTCGTACATACCCCACAGTGAAATATTGTTGGAAGGTAAAAAGGATGGGTTAATTTTATTATTATCAACTACCCAGGTGACAAACAAGACAACATATTTATTTCTCGTGCTATTATAATACATGGATGGATGAGCTTGACTCATGTAATAAATAAATCAAACTTAATTACCTCTATTTTTCTATAATCTCAGTTTAATCAAACTTAACCGTGAAAAATCGGATTTCAAGTATTTGAAGTCCAAAGCCCTTTTTTTTTTCTCTACACTTTCTCTTCAAAGGTACAAGCTTTTGGTTATTTCTCCATTTACTTCAGAAGCAATTTGATATCTGGATCGAAGAGGGGCATGGGAGCTGTTTCCATGACTTTACTTGCTACTATGGTATGTAAATGAAGTAAGTCCGAGTAAACTCGAAAGGCTATACAAGTTGTTGATTGATGGCGGAGGAAGGCTTCTTCATAATAATATTATATTTGGTTATTTGGTTTTGGCTGCTGATCGTTGGGTATATGTTCCAATGAGACTGTCTGTCGCTTTATATTCTTCAGAAACTGAAGCTTTTCACAACATCAATGGATGATTAATTGGTGGATGTGGTTTTCAACCGACATGGTGGATATCATGATTGTGTTATTAGATTTTTTAATGTAATTTTTTAATTTTTAATTTTTAAATGCATTCAACGGCTGAAAATTCAGGTATGAATTTTAACAAACTATCCGGCAGACCAAACCTGAGAAAAACTGTATATCTATGTATGTGAGATCACCTGAGAAAACTTGTATATGTATTAACAAGAGATTTAAAGAAAATATAAAATTAAGGGTATTGATATATTAATGTTCCCTTAAAATTATAGTACATTTTACACTTTTTATTAGTCATTAGATCGAGATATTTTCAACGGTTGAGATTAAATATTATATATGCATTAATTGCACTGCTTAATTATGCATTAATTATATATGCAAGATTAAAACTCAAAAATTAAAAATACCTAAATTCAACCGTTAATAACAAGTTATATTAATTATATCAGTTGCTTAGTTAATAAAAAGTTATATTAACTATATCAGTTGCTTAATTTCTTCCAACTATTTCATTTGACTTTGATAAATATCATATTGTCTTTATTTTTTTCATTTTGACGGTAACAATTTTTTAGATCAACAATAATAAACCCTAAGACTAATAACAAAAGTTAAAATTAAAAATTTTTATAATTTTTTTTTAACCCGAAATTTTGACTCTTATTAGATCCTTCAAATTTTGGAAACTGCATCAAACTAGAGAGTATCTATTACCGTGAGGACAATTACTCTGGTAAACACACACTTATTCATAATTTGCGCAAAAATAACAGTTAAGTTCAGGATTAAATCTAAAACTTTCAGAATAAAAAGTTATATTACCTTACCAATTTAACTGCCTTCTTACCAGTTTGACTGCCTTCTTGATCAAACTAATATGGCCATGTTACGTTACTATCATATAAGCCCTCATAGTTTAATTTATTAGACATAATAGCCATAATAATTTCAAAAATGCCCGGTAATGTCCGAATTGTTAGCCCCTTCAATTCCATATATACTTTAAACAAAACTGCTGAAAAAAACTAATGTTTCATTTTCCCCAAGCTAAACTTCACGCCAACCCAAGTGAGTAAGAAAGACAGTCTAATGGAGATAACAGAGAGAAGTTCTAAATTTCATTTCCATGAATACTTTCAACAAAACTAATGAAAAACTGAGTCTTAAATCTTGATCTTATATATATATATATTGTAACAAGCTATATAAAAGAATGAACTGTTAACTACAGAAAGAACTATAGGAAAAGGAGCAAATGAAAAAATGTGTGTTGAATTTTCAACAGAAGCAAATTGAGAACTGTGGCCAGAATGGATAAGTAACTAAGATATGTATACTGAATCCAGTAGATTGGATCGATGAAGCTTTTCATTTGAAAGCTTAAATTGGTGAAACTTGGGGCTGCTTCTGTAAGTTTTCTTCTGTGTAAAGCAACCGCCTCTTCTTTGAACCATATCCCTGGTACTGATAGATAATGCTGTACAGGCACTGTCTTAGGCATACAATGTCAAATGTTTCTATGAACCTCATATCTGTAATCCTTGATTTGATGCCGGCAAAACGCTGGTATTCCTCAAACACGGAAGATAAGCACCAATTCTGGAATTTTCTCAAGCAACCAACAAGACAACCTGTCCGATGCTGGAGTAAAGGATGAAAGTAAAACGTGAGCAGTGCCTTCTTTAAACATCACAGTTAAACATAAAAAACTAAGAGGTCATTCCAAAATCTGAAAAACCCTTCTCCGCAAGGTTGGGGATAGAAAAGCATTAACATTTTTATCTTTCATGAGCTTTCAAAAGTTTATATAAGGACACAAAAGAATTGGGAAAAATCAATGAGCTAACAAAAATTTTATCTGAACAGGTGAACTATAATCTGCTTTTCCGTAAAATTTAGAGGAGCTATCAATGACTATCTTTCAGGAAAAGTCCCCTAGTGGTATGAAAGTTCTTTTGAAAATAAGAAACCTACAAATGCAATCATAATTCAAAATATGTTTCCAACTTGACCCCTTTGACATAATAATCAAGAGTAAGATTCATTATACCAAATTAACTTCTTGGGTGCAGAGCAAGCCCAATTAGTGGTGGTAAGGCAAGCAGCAGTAATTCTGCTCCAATACAAAATAATAACAAAATAATCTAGCAAGCGAAATAATTGGCCCGAGTTTATTTAAATTCCTCTAAAACAACATCTTATTCAAATAATGTAATATGCCACAAATGTTCTAAGATTTTCCGGATGAGTTAACCAAAGCATGTAGGCTAGTTTTCAAATAAATCATATACAAAGCACAATTACCCAACATCAAGATTTTAATTATAACTTAAAACACACCTTTCCTCGTTTGCAATGAATCAAAACTGGATGATTTCTCACATCTGCAAACACAAACAAACAAAAATCCGATTACGATATACGCAGCACAAACAAAACTTAAAAGGAGAGAGACATAATTAAAGATTCCAAAAAGAATAAAAACTTTTCTATATACGAAACTATTTCAGTACCAATTAAGATTTTCAGAGCCTCCAAGATAGTATCCCTGGGAATTGATACAGGGGGCTCCTGTAGATGACAGATTTCCATCATAAGCAACAAACAACTTCAATTACATTCCATCATAATATTATTAGTCTCCTCCAAAAATTTCTAGTATAATATATCAAAATATCCTTTCGGGCTCCGAATAAAATTTCGCCTTCGAAAGCTTTCAAGCAACCTTTCCATATTGTACAAAACCAATAGTTACAGTAAATTTTGTAGTTTTGAGGAACAAAAATAATAACTGCACCGTTTTGCCTTCAATTCCAAACTGGAAAAGCCGAATATTGTGAGCTGCAAGAAACTTGAGATTTTCTTCTGGATACGGTTCAGGACACAGATATCTGTTTAAAATTACAAGAATAAATTGAAATATTTCAATTCTTTTACAATTTTATTTCTTGAATTATCAGCATTACGAGAGAAAATAATTAAATACGAAATCCGAAATAAATTTTAAAAAATTACAAACATATTAAAGAATTCAACAAAAAAGTCAAGTAACTTACATGATGGATCGAAGATTTAGGGTTTGTAAAAATCCGAAATTGTCCGGCTGAGGAAAACCGGATCTGTAAATGCCTTCTTCCACCATAGAGAAATTTATAGGCGGCACTAAAACGTCGTCATTCTGATTCCGTTCTCCTTCCATTTTCAAACACATCGCTTCTCCAATCCTTTCTCTCTTGTTTGATTGAGACGACGACAAACTAAGTTTCAAGTAGAACTCAATGGACAATGAATGCAGGATCGAAGAGCTCGAAGAAGAAGAAATAGAGAAAACGAGGTGTGCGAAACGGTGTCGTTTGAATTGTAGGAGTTTGTTAGGATTCTGATTCTTGAGTGGGTCCGAATCCTAGCGGAAAACGAAAGAAATAGAGCTGCTAGAATTGGAATTGGAATGAAAAACGCGGGGCCGTGTCGTCGGATTTATAATAATTGAAGGATTATTTTTTTATTTTTATTTAATTTTGGATCACATTAATTAATAATAGTATAATTATTTATTTTTATTTTATTATTTCTTTAAATAATTTAAAAATAGATGGCAGCTTCGCAGGAAGAAGGTGTGAAGTGGTTCAATTGAGTGGATTTTTTGGACTGGAAGTCCGAAAATGGATTGTCAGTTTTAAAATAAATAAATAAACAAACAACTTTAATTGAGGTAATAACATTTAGATCCCTAATTATTAATGTTTTCATATTTGATATGAAAATATTTTATTTGTAGCAAATTTATCCACTAAATTCTAAACCTTAGTCTGAATTGAAATTACTAAAAATGGGTTTCGTTTAGTAAGTAAAATTTTTTTTAATAAGTAAAGTATTTTTGAATAAAAATTTAAATAAATTAATTTTTAAAAGTTATTTTAAGAGATAGAGTAATTCTTTTAAATAAAATAAGAATATTTTAAATAATTTAATTTTTTAAAAAATCTATTTTTAAAAACATAAAGTTTTAACTTTTTTAATAAAAATAAAATAATTTTTTAATGGTTAAAAAGCCTTGCTCAAATGACTACTAAACAATACAAAATATTTTTAAATGATTTTTAATTTTAAAAAGGTCTTGTAGTATTTAGAAAAATTAAATTAAAGGGACACTAAAATACAATAAAGAACATGATATTGCCTTCGTAATGGTAATTTGATCATTTCAATGGCAATTAATGACTTATTTGATACAAACAAACGATATATGTAATTTTTTTTAATACAAAGAAAATTGAGGATTCATATGTTAATATGAGAATATTTATTAAATAATAATTTATTGTAGCGGTCTCGGTCCTAGGTTTGAAAGTTGACTCGGACTTGGTTTTCTACCCCAGGAATGTTATACGAATCGTTACAATTTTGACACGTGTCGCTTTCTTTGTCATTGGCCTTTTTTTTTTAGGCGATTAATTGAACTGTACGAACTGTAATTAGTATTGTCTGTCTGTAATACACAGCTTTTGTTAATACTTGCGACAAGAATGGCTTATTTAGGAAAAGATTTGGTTTATTAAACTAATTAATTTTAATAATATTTTTTAATATTATTAAAATTTTAATTTATTAATAAATTAATTTTTATAATTTTATATTACTTCGCCAACAATCTATCATTACAAAAACATCATAATTATTGTATTAATATATTAAAATTTTTATTTTTATTTTTATTTTTTTTGCAACTCTATTTTGTTATAGAGAGTGAAATACAGTTATTTGATGCACAATTCTATGTTTTTGAAAAAATTCTGCAAATATAGTGGACTTATTCACCACCCTTATAGACCTCATGATTTTTATTCGCTTATTTAGTTGAGTTTCAACTTCTTCCACGTGTGATTTGAATATTTCCAAGACTTCATCTTGTTAATCAAATAGACATAGCAGAACTTACTGCAATCATTAATAAAAATAATAAAATAATTTTTTTTTTTTCCCTTTTATAGATATGAATTTAAAACCATGAAGGTCACTATGAATTAAATCAATTAATTCATTTGATCTTTCTTTAATAGTTTCAAAACTTTGCCTAGCAAATTTAGATTCAACATATATTTCACATTTATTTTTTAAATTAAGATTGCATTTTGGTAATAAACCTAAATAAACCATCCTATATAAACATCGATTATTAACATGTCCTAATCTAACGTGCCATATATCAAAAGAATCAATAATGTAAATAGAATTATTATTTTTATTCATAACACTAGAAACCATTACATTTGGCATAAATATTTCTTCGATCAGATAATCTTTTTTAATGTACATCTGTAACATCCCCGACTCAGAGAAGTTACCAATAGATGATAGATCTCATTATCACCTTAAGCTTTTGTCTAACTCTCTAATAATGTCATATTTAATATTCTTAAACATTCATTCAATTGACA
>JAWDEX010203911.1:0-11310 GCA_035221805.1 Trichilia hirta
TAGAAATTTGTGCTGTTTTTTTTTGGGTCTTTGGGATCCCAAGGTTCGCGATCTTTGGGATGCATTGTACTGTCTTGCTGTCTTTGAAATAGCTATAAATATCCCCTCCATCCCTTCCTTTAGGCTCTATTTTTGTTTCAAGTCCAGTGAAACTCCACTTTGAAAAATCCTGAACTTGTAACTTTATTTGGCAAAACTTCAGCAACTTCTTCTTCGTTCATCTTTGCTTTATCTTTGGTGAGTTTGCTTTCCTTATATTTTTTCTTTTTTGTTTCATTTGTTATTCTTAGCTATGGTAGCAATTAGATCCCCAAAACATGCTTTTAACTTCGATAGGGTTAATCATTCGAGGTAGATTGATGTCGCTAAAACTCATAGCATGCAACAGGCTTATCGTAGGGGAAATTAGGGCAAATCATGGGTAGATTAGGGCTTCTTGGAGTCACCTTAAGCTTTCTTGAGATCAAACATCATCCATCTTTAGGTCTAGTTGTTATTGTGTTATCACTTGTATTTATAAAAATTGACTTTCATTTTAATGTCTGTAAGAGATGAGTTCTAGTGGCTATAGTGATAGCATAGAGATAATATCCAGAGGTCAATCGCCTTTAAATATGGTTTCCTTAATATACAGACTCAATCGTTTTTTTTTTTGAGCTGAGTGATAATGAGTTGTACACAAATTTAGCCCCTTCGTTAAGGCTTAGGAAGAAATATGAGGTGTTTTTTCTTCGAGCGTCAACGTTCAAGATATAATGGTGTATCAAAATGCCTTTAAGGTAAATAGATTGATGTCAACTAGGATTCCATTAGATAGAGAGATCTGAACTGACCCCTATTAAAAGAGATTGTTTTTAATGAAGAATTATTTCTAATCGAAGTGATATTACTACTTCAACCCTTTTTTACAACCTTACTAATATATTTTTAGATTCCACCATACCAACTTTCTCTCAATACCTGAAGGATTCTGACAAGCTTATATGTGCTGTGATAAGAGTATTTTGAGGAGCTACCAAGCATTTTTGAGATTACATACATCTATACCCTAAGAAAAAATATTTAGGGTCTAGTCCTAATTAGTACTACCTGTAGACCAAGCCCAAGACTCCTAGTTTGGTAAAGCGTAATCCTTTTAATAATAAAAACTAAAAGGATAAATAGCTTTTTATCGATGGAGTGCGAGATTTAGCTGTCAAAGGTGACATCCCTAATGCATTTTGGTTGGCTTGAACATAGGAGCATCACCCTGACTTTGACAGGAAATCATAGGGGAGAATGATCGCTTTAGGGGATATAGCTCAAGATCATAAAGGCATCCTTTTCGAATCTTTGTTAGTTAAGTCAGGTCTAGTGTTATCCCACATTTTTTGTATTACTCTAAATAGGATAAAGGTGAGGTGTAAGAAGCAACTTGCATGCTTATATTCTTCTATTCAAGGTAGCATAGCATACTAGATTTATATCCTATTGCAAGTATAGGTGAAAGAGAATAACACGTATTCTTTTTTGAAAGGATAACTGCAGCCAAGAGAGAAAAAGAGGTTGTAAATATGATCCCTCACTTTTGTCATCTCCCTCGCATTGACCAAAAATAATAGGGTCTTCCTCTAAGGATAAAGAGAAAAATCCAATCCTCATGGTCATTCTAGTGATAGCAATGAAAGCTCGCCAGAGGTTTTACTAAGGAAAAGGTTTTGTATCAGGAATGACAGCCAAGAAAAATTATTGAGTAGTGCCATTATTACTACAAAAGGGGTCAAGTCTGGATTAATTAAAATCTTAGGTCTAACTCAAGTCCAAATTGGGTCATTTGGTTCTAAGGCTTCTCTGCAGCCTCCTCTGTGATGTTTTGTGTTAGTATTGTATGTCTTAAAATTATTCGTATTGTCAGTTTTAGACATATTATATTGAGTTACTGTAATAATATGTACTGTATATATATTTTATTAATAAAAAATTATTTTAATTCATGTGTATATATTACTTCTTCTATCTAATCATACTAATGATAGAACAAACATATGAAATATCCAAGATAATTAGATTTTCTAAAGTGTTTCTTACAAAAATAATATCAATTGGGTATTAATATTACAGTGTAGGTACACTAAATATCTTCAAAAAATATTACGAGATGATATTAGTGCGAGTGATATGATGGTCATATTATTAGGATATTAGTGTAGAATTATAGTTAGAAAACTATTATTTAAATATGACTAAAGTTATGATGAATCACACAAATATATGTTATCAATGATTCATTATTAAGTTATATGAGTGTGTTAACTACTCCATAGACCTAAAACATTATAGTTATTAGTCGATATAGATGCACATAATTTATATAGTATATAAATATGAGATAACCATGTCTTGTACATAAAAGTCAATTTGATCATGTGTTATTTATATCAAAAAGTAAATGATTGTCAGATAAAATTCGTTGACTCGATATAAAGGATTTCAAGGTATTGTTGACTCAATCTAAGTTTAAGTTCTCAGTCGAATATTAATAAATGAGTAAAAATAAAGTTTTTGGCCAAAGCACAAATATGATACAAAGAGTTCATAGTGACAAGTTCATCTCGTATTGATTAATTATTTGAATATAACTGAATTTAGAATTTTGATGCTCGTAAGCCCTAATTTAGTTAGGATTAAACGAAATGGAAGGAGACTATTCATACAAAATCTATAATTAGTTATAAGATTTGATGAAATTTTTTTATTATAATTTAACAGTTATGGCACATTACTAGATGTTAACCATGGTCGATGAGAATTTAAATGATTCAAAATGAGATCGATGAGACCAATTTCAGCTCACAGTTAATATCATAATAAACTTGAGAGGCATAATATAAATCTCAATTTTCTTTTGCTATTAGAGAGAGTAAATAATGTCTATAAGAGAGCTAACTCTCTCGAAGATGTTATTTGAGTAAAAAGTCATAAACAGTTTATGCGTTAAATAGTTTAACAGATTGAGAGTTTGAGAAATTGACTCGATTACAAATTAAATTACAATATTTTATAAATATTTTAAAATATAAATAGAATTAAAATAAATTTGGTCAAAATAAGTTTGACCGAACTTGAAATCAATTTATAATTTTTTAAAATTTAGGATCCTAAGTGATATTTTATATTTACTATTAGAAAGCTTATTGAAAAAGTTTTGGGACCCATTTATTTTTGACTAAAAGGGTTAAAAATATTATGGTAAATGAAAAAATATATAAATGGCTAATTTTTATTTTTTAGTTAATTTTAAGCATTTTCACACTTGCTTTCTTCTCTCTTCCATACTTGGCCAAGGTAAGCTCAAATTAGGTATTTTGATTCACTTGAAAACACTGAATTTTTTTGTGTTAGTCTTTATCAAATTATCAATAAAGATTAGTGATTTTTAATTAAAATGTTTAATTATGCCTTAAAATGTCAAATCTTACACCCATGCTTGATTTCTTATTTTACATACATTTCTCACTTACATTTTGTCCTTCCACGATCTCTGCTCTAGAAGTGAGGATTTCTGATATTAGAGAGGATAATTAATAGCCTATGGCCTGACTCTTCCTACTCTTAAACTCAACCTTATCACTGATTGATGAAGCAACTGATAGAGAGATGGGCCAATTGACCCCTAAAGCGGCTATAAATTACGTTCATGATTCTATTATTTTGATAAATGTTTTTTCTTCCTAGCATCTCATTACTGGCATTTAATCTAAATCTCTTTCTTTGAATCTTTTAGATCATGGACATGCTATCACAATAGTAAGAGTAAATGAAAGCTTACATCTAAGGTGCCATTGCCCAAAGTAAAATGACTAAAAAGGGAAATGTCTTTAACAAAAAAGGGATCTACAAGGTTAAGACAAGATGAAGGCCAAGTGAACAAAATGGGTGGCAATTGCTTAGTCTGTTACTTTAACCTCGGAATAAGAAGTTTTAAGTCTCAAGAATGACTTAAATGTGCAAAGAAAAAAAAAAAGTGAAACCTTTATAGACCTTTTAACTAGCCAAGATGACACAATTCGAGGGCTTTATGACAAGGTAAAATGGTTGAAAGCTGAAGCATTAACTTGAGGATAGGAATTATTAAAGTTTGAGGCTAAGGTTCATAAACTAGAGGTGGATGTTTAGGTGGTTGACAACTAAGTTCAAGATAAGTATAAAGAGGGCATGTTTTTTAGGTTTAGGAATATCAGTTCCTTATTAGAGAAACGTCTTTCAAAAGTGAATTTTTTCTGACTTTTTATAAAGGCAAGTGTTGAGAGGCCAACTGAAGAGGCAATTCTTGAGATGATAGATAACATCAAAAAAATTAAACCTTTTAGTACATGAGTCAAAATTCTGGCCATTTTGATCTGACAACCAGGCAGCTCTAGAGATTCTCCCATCTCAGCATATAATTTTCTTCTTTTTTGGCTGAATTAGGCTTTGAGTTAGCCCAGATCTCTCTTGCCAATCTTCCCCTCCTCTCAACCTTTCTAAAAAGACCTCAGAGGCTAGACCATAGGTTCATGCAGAGACTAGGACACAAGAAAGCTCCAAAGTGGCAACTAGGAGAGATGGTAGCCTGAGATGATTAATTTTTGTTTTCATTCTTTGTGCTTTTTCTCTTTACATTTGTTAGTTGTAATCATGGTCTCAGTAAATAAAAGAAATTTTATCTTAGTATTTATTTATAACGTATAAACTCTTGTTTATTTGCATGTGCTTAATCATGTTGGTTTTAATGACTAATTCAAAAACTAATCTCTAATTTTACAAAACCGACTCATAATAATTAAACAATATACTCAATCAAAAATAATAGGAAATAATTGACTCATAACAATAATAAGAGCTAAAATAATTGAGCAAATAAACTCTGAGCCAATCCTATAAACTGAAGTTAAATTAATAAGTAATGATTTGCTCGCTTCTTTAGATAACTAAATGAGTGTATCACCGAAGTCCACAAGTAATAACTTAAATCAATATTATTTTTAAATAAATAACTTAGCCATTCTCAAATGCTAATAAGGATAATGAGATGTTTAAAGTCCTGCTATTACTAGATGATAAACCTCAGCCCTTAGCATTTTACTGAACAGTTTAGTCAAGCGCTTGTCGAGAATTTTTCAAATGCCTGCTTTTTAAGCTCAAAGCTAAAAATTTATTCTCAATTATGAGGCTTATAAGATAATCTCTACCTTCTCTTTGCAAGGTTTCCCAAGTTGTAGGGTCTATAAATTATTTATTGTGCAGGTCTAATTTCTATAGCTTAGTCCTTAGAATTAGGGCTTATGTGACTAATATTATTAGGGCTCATCTCCTATGAAAAGCTTTTCTGAGCTCAATATTTAGACTACAGAGATAATCCCAACAAAGAATGCCAAAAATAAATCTTTGATATAGTCAAGAGGAGTGATAAGAGTTTATTATCCCATCGAGTTTTAGTTGTGCAATAAATGTAAATTTATTGGTTAAGGCTCAGCTTTAAAGGATGATCTCAGAGTAGCATTGCCTTGTTTACCATACATGAAGATTAAAAAAAATGAATCAATGTTCTCATCTTTTATTAATGTTACCATGACTAAAACATACAAATTTTTTCAAGAGTAGCCCTTACAGGTAATAAAGATTAAGCATTTCAACATTTCATAGTCCTTTTTACTTTTTCTCTATCCTCATGTTACAATTTGCAAAAGCTAGGCCTTTGAATTTCAACTATATAGTATTATCCCTCCTAGTTAACACCTAGTGCTCCTTCTTCAGGCATTCTTTCATTTAAGCTAGTTTATTTAAGCACCAAATTTTCAACATGAAACTCTCAAGAATGCATTTTTTATCATAATACTGGGCAACCTTTTATTGGTAGGCAATGGCTTTTATAAGGGCCTGTTTTCTTTTCTCTTTTAACAAATTCAACTCTAGGAGCATAACCTACTCAATCATTAAACTACGTTATCTAATGTATGAGAGTGCTAACCTCAATAGGTATCACTACCTCAACATTATATGCCAGGTTAAATAGCATTCACTGGCGGCTATTTTTGATGTGGTCCTAAATACAATAAAATTTAGAGTAATTCATCCACCTAGGCTCTTTTATAGTCACTGAGTCTCGACCTACCCATTTACCTTAGCAGAGACAAGTAAAGCAAATCGAAGATCAATATTTAGTTTAGTGCAAAAATTCTTGAAGTTAGTATTATCAAATTGTTTGTCACTGTCAGTGATAATAATCTTAGGAATACTAAAATGATAGATCAAGTTATTTTTTATAAAAGCAATTACTTTTTCTCTAATTATCATAGCCAAGGTCCTTGCTTTTACCCATTTAGTGAAATAATCAACTACCATAATAATGTATTTTATTTAGGCACTACTGATGGGTGAAGGGCATATAAGGTTTAACCCCTACTACACAAATAACTATAGGCTAGTTATTAAAGTGACCTTTTCAAATAGTTGACTGATGATTTCATTATAAACCCCAAAATTTCAATACTGCTTAAATATTCGAGCACTATCTTGAAAGATTATAAGCTAATAATGCCCCTTCTTCAAGATTTTGTAGGCTAAGATTCATTCACCATTATGATTGCCATAAATACTCTTGTTTATCTCTTTTAACACCAAGTCAATTTTCTCTTTTTCAAGGCATCTAAGAAAGAGTTTTATGAATTCATATAGGTAAAGAACTCCATCTATTATCTAGTACCTGGCAAATTAATTTTTTATCTTTTAAATTGTATTCTTCTCTTTTAACAGCTTTTCTTCTTAAATGTATTATTTAATATGATTCATCCAAGTTAGCTTAGCTGGGATGTTCAATGTGAAGGTTAAGTAGGTGTTTTCGATGCATTTTTTTGTTAGAACCATTATAAGTACAAATTTTGAAGCTTTTGCATAGAAGGTAGAGGCGAGTTTTGATAAAGTGTTGGCCCAAAAATTTTACACATTCAAAATTTGCTCTATTTTTACTTTGACAAAATTTTTTTATAAAATTTTGGGCTTAAGCCAGGTAGCTTTGCATGTTAGCCTCGTTAGCTCAAAATTAGCCATTGATCTAGTTTATCACTAATTGCAATTCATCCTTGATTTCAATATTATCTATAAATATTTAAAATGGTCATTCTTAATCCTGCCAATAAGGCCTTATATTTTACTTCATTATTGTTTGCCAAAATTTCAAATTTAAGGTAGTCCATTACTTTCTCACCTTTGGGACTTATAAGGATAATGCCAGTCTTACATTTTTTTTTTTTTTTTTTTGCATTTGATACCCCATTAATAAAGATTTTTTAGACCTTTCATTTTTTAAGAGTTTTGACTCCACTCGCTTCAACTGCATGAATCTATTGTACCATTAATATTTTTAAGATAAAGTGCTCAACTGTAAAGTTGGCTAATACTTGTCCCTTAATGACTTTTTGTGGCTTGAAGTTAATGTCAAACTAGCTAAGTTCAATGAACCATTTGATTAGCCTTTCTGAAAGGTTCAGCCTATAATATTTTTTTCAGAGGTTGGTCAGTTAAAATGATAATGAAGTGAGCTTAAAAATATATGAGCAATTTTTTAACTGTAGTAATTAGGGCTAGTGTCAGCTTTTCTAGGGGTGAATACTTGATTTTTTCATCTAAAAAAGATTTACTAATATAATAAATAGATTTTTATACTTTATTTGGGTTTTTCTTCATGAGAGCTACACTGACAACAAGCTTGCTCACAGCTAAATAAAGATAGAACGTCTTTTCTTCATGCAAGCTTGCCAGAGTCGAGATTTTCTTAAGGTATCACTTTAATTCTCTAAAACTAGTTTCACATTCTGGTGTCTACTTCATACTTTTTTCTTTTTTGACTACCTTAAAGAATATAAAACACCAGTTAATGGATCTAAAAACAAATCTTTACAGGGGTTACAACCTTTTTTGCTAAGCTTTACAGTTCTTTGAAGGATGAGGGTAACTTTAAATCCAAAATTGCCTTGACCTTATATAAGTTTGCCTCAATTTCTTATTCATCGACAATAAAGCCTAAAAATTTTCTCCAGCTGACTCTAAAAGCGCATTTTAAGGGATTTATTTTCATCGAATACAATTATAAAAGGGAGAAAGTTTCTTCAAGGTGTTTGACATAATCACCTCTCTTTATTAACTTGGTGATTATATCATTCATATACACTTTCATTAAATTTTTATCAGTGATTTGAATACACAATTCACCAATCACTAAAAGGTGGCTCTAGCATTTTTTAGGTTAAAGGACATGATCTGGTAGCACTATAACCCTTTATCTATTACAAATGCAATTTTTTTTTTATTTCGTGCGATCATTGCAATCTAAATATAGTAAAAAAACGTATCAATAAAGCTTAAAAACCGGTCTCCCACTATTGAATCTATCAACTGGTCTATCTGAAGTAGAGAAAAGCTATCTTTAGGTCAGACTTTATTCAGATCAATAAAATTCACACATATTCTTTACTTAGGTTTTTTATTATGATTATATTGGCTACTCATTCAGGATATTGCACTTTCTTAATAAAAATAGCTTTTAATAGATTATCTACCTTAACTCGGATAGCTTTTTTCTTTTTTTGGTTGAATATAAACCTTTTTTATCTTGTAAATTTTAAAGCTAGATTTATTAATAGTCGATATGAGATAACCTTTAGGTCGATTTTGGGTATCTCATTATGAGATCAAACAAAAATATGCTCGTTGCAATAGAGATAATCCTTAAGCTTTTGTAGCTCTACTTTATCTAATTTTAATTTGCATAGTCTTTATAAATTCTTCTCGTTTATCACAACAGTCTCTATAACAAATTTTATTATTGGGTGTGTCTTTTCATCTATCATTTTGATCATCTTAACCTGTTCTAGGTTTTCTTTTCCTTAGAGGAATCCTCTTAGTCCCAAGACCACTTGTGAAGAAAGTGGATAGACTAGAAGAAGTCGTAAAGTAAAAGTGAGCCTTTTTTTGATTTCTCAGCACAATGTCGATCCCGTCATTAGCCCAAAATTTTAGCTTTAAATAGAGTATACTTTTCATAGTCTTTGTGTTTTTTAAGAGGAGTAGTCCCAAAATTATATAGTACGGCATCTGTAAATCTATTACTGAAGCTCGATAATGGTAGTTTCCTAATGCAGTTTATTTTCTATTATTATGGGCAATGAGATGGTTCCTATAGGCAAAACATAAGAATCTTTAAAACCGTGTAGGGCTAAATTCAAGCTTTTTATTTTTAAATCCTCAATGCCTAGGGAATCTAATATATCCTTGAAAATGTTATCAGTGTTAATTAATATTCTATTTACTAACTTGTTCTTAACTTCTAGAGTCAAAACTAAGGCATCATCATGAGAATAATGCAATCTAGTTTCATCAATGTCAATAAATATAATAGGTTCCAAGGCAATTGTTAGCCTCTATTCCTCCCTAACATTTATGATATAGAAGTTATTCACAAGATAGGATAGAGAATACTTCAAATAATTTTTTTAAGGTTGATTGAAATTTTTGGTCAGTGCCAATCTTTTTGATTACACCATCGTTCTTTATCTCTTATCTTTTATCTCGAGAAAATTAAGTACTATCCTTCTTCAAAGTCAGTCACCAAGTTATCAAAGTAATGGTTCTTTATCATGAGCTCAATTTAGTCTTTCAAGTGAAGGCAGTTATTAGTGCTATGCTTATATATGTTGTGATACTCATAAAACTAGCTGTTGAGATGCTTTGCCCTTTTTGACTTTATGGGGATGGATCTACCAATTAAAGGCCATTATTCTTCAAATATCTAAGCACCTTTAATAAAAGGACATTTAGGGTGTGAAATTCCTGCCTTGTAAGTGTGCCACTCTTCTTGGTCTCTCTTATACATCAAGTTTTCTTACCATAATATTTCTTTGGTCATATTAAGATAGATTATCACCTTTCCTTCTCTCTCTTCTCAAGGTTTCTTTATTTTTTACTCCTTGATTTTAGCCTTTGCGTAAAGGTTCCATCCTTTTACGCTTGTTAGGTCATTCTTTCTTCTTATCTTCACATCATCACTTGATCCTGGATCTCTATCTTGTTAAATAGTTTTGTATGAAGGCTTTATAAGTAGTGATAGACATGTTGATTATTGCATACCATCCTTTCTATATACAAAGCCCTCTCTTTAGCCTTTTTAGTACTAAAAGATGATGAAAAGCCCTAAGATCAATTATCTTATCGTGAAACCTCTTGACGAAACTTTTTAGACTCTTATTGGGCCTTTGACAAAACAGGAGAAAAGAGCTTATACTGTAAGTCATTTTAATAGTGACTTAAATTTTTTTTAAAAGGATCTAGCTCAATTATCTAAAGCTGTTGATAGTTTTTAAAACTAGACTTTTAAATGATCTTGGTGACTATCCCTTTAAGATTAAGGAAAAAAGACAGTACATTTGATACTTCATCAATCTCTAGATTAACTATTAATGTATGTCCTAAAAACTATTCGTGTTGTCGGTTTCACGGCCAGTGATCTTATATAAATATTAGACTATCAATAAAAAAATTATTCTTTATTCACATACATTAGCTGTTTTTTTTATATTGGCATGCTCATACATAAAGAATGTATGTGAATTGTCCAGATATTTTTGTTTAATTATTAAATAAAATTATCAAATTATTCCTTATATACGTGATATAGATTGGATAACTATATTACATAGTAAGCATACTAGTTGCCATCTAATGATATCGTATAATGATATATATAGGTTGATAATATGGTTATTATCAAAAGTGCATTAATATACATTTATAGTTTGTGAACTATTTATTGAACTGGACTACATATATTGACAAATTACATGGTATGCATGTAGTCAATGATTTGTCAATAGATTGCAATAGTGTGCGATGTAATCCTTCGACCTGAGATGTTTAGAATCAGACTTTATATGGATGAGTATATTTCATATGGTATATATGTACTGGACTAGTCATTCTTTGTACAAGAAGCCAGTTTGAATATACTTTGTTCATATAAGTGTTTGATTGATAGTCAAGATGAGTTTTGTTGACTCAACACTATGGACTGAGAGTTTTCATTAACTCTGTCCGAGTTGAGTTCTTAAAGAAATGTCAATATGATGTTTGGATTTTAAGTCTATGGCCATAGCAATCACGATATATGATCGATAATTCTTATAGATATAGATTAGGGTTTTGATATTTTCATGAACCCTTACTCGATCAGGATATGATAACGGAGGGATATTACCCACACGTTCTGTGCAATCATTAAAAATTTGATAAAGACATTCT
>JAWDEX010203922.1:0-11310 GCA_035221805.1 Trichilia hirta
TCTTGTCCCTTTCCAAATTTGGGTCTCTTCCTTGTTAGTTGGAGAGAGCTATCGCTACTGTCAAATGTCTTCTGAGTCAGAGTTAGAGCTTTGCTGTTATCTTTTACAAACACCTTAAAAACCTTTTATCAGTAATAAAAAAAGGGTGGCAGCATCTGACTTTACCCTGTCTTCTTATTGGCTCTTTTTGCAGTCGCCAAATCCTCTAAGGTAGAAGGACACTGATCTCTCTCTGACATATCTATAAAATAAAATTAAAAGGGCTTAATTCTTCCTATAAGAACAACAATGCATCTACGGTGTCTACCCTTTGCTTTCATCTAATTGAGGTCGATACGCGAGACGTAAGAGGAGACCAGACTTAACTCTACCAAGAAAACTTCGAACAGTAATGTTTTCGAGTAAACTCATTCTCCCTTTCGACTCTTAACTTAAGGCGAGACAACTTAACCAAGTAGTAGTCAACTCGAACCTATTTGGGATATCTGCTCATGTAACAAAATTTCATTCGCCCCTGATAAAAAACTATTTTTCCTTCTAGTACTTGTTGCTTGGAGGATTCTCTCTTATCGAATTCAAAATTTCTAGCCTAGTTTGTAAATAGTATCAGCTAGGACTAGATCATGAGTTCTTTCTTAGTATATATATATAAGCCATTTTAGAAATGCTTAGGGGCTCACTAAAGTATTCTTGCCACAGTACGTATAAGTCGGCCAAGATTCTCTAACTATTAGAAATGAGTTAGTATGGGAGAATTTAAAAGTAGGTGAGCACGTTGGCAAAGAACAATTGGAGTGACAGACTCACTCCTAACAAAAATAACTCCTTATTGAAAGCGGTTTCACTAAAAAGGGGTCAGCTCAACACTTCTCTCTTATGCGAAACCTGTGTAGTTATTATGCTATCTACCTTGAAAGTCTCTCGATATATACTGAGGTCCTGTATGATGACTATGAAAGAGAATCGGTTGGCCTCGAAGTCAATCCCTATCTTGAGTACTAAAACTAAATCAGCAGTAGACCCCTCATCATTCGAGCTTATTAGCGAACTTGGTGCTGGGTTTACCCTAATAATTTTTTAAAGTGACTGATCTAAGGACCCCACTTGACAGCTCTTACCACTAGTACTCATCTCTTACATGCATATAATAGGACGTCAGGACAGAAACGGCATGAAAAACTGCTATTTTCTGAGGCCAATAGATAATATAGGCCTCGCAATCTACCCCTTTCTACCTACCCTCACAGCCTTAACAATGTGCTAATTAATGAGAACCCCAACCCTGGAGGCTTCTCGATGGAGACCAGTGCTATAATCCCTCCCTTATGCAAGTGAGAAATCTGCCATGATCCTACTACAAAAAAAGTGTCTAATAAAAAGAGTAAGTAGTATCTTACTGATTAAGTAGATGGTAAAACAATAGCACAAGAGGCTTCGTAGCTGATAGATGTAGGCGGCATAGAAGGATAAAGCCTAGAGAAACTACAAGGAGAACTTGAGGCAGTCAAGAATGCAAAATGAAAAATAAAAGCCAAACTACGATTATTTATAGTCAACCAGTCAATAACTAAGTGACGCGATGTATTCGAACAGTCACTCTACAAATAATCAAGAATCGACCACGTCACATGGTTCTTAAGAGGGCGCTCTAGAGCATTGCTTTAATTTAAAAGCATTCACTAATTTGTTTACACGTGTTTGTACTACGAGTTACAGAGAGGCGCCGTACTTCAGTAATGTCCTTTCAAAAAATGGCGAGTGAGAATCGAAGTATTTGTATTTAATGAAGACTGTTAGTTGCTCGAAGCACCAAAGTGCCCAAATCAGAATCATTTAAATTTTTGCTCTTGCTTCACGATAGCAGAAACTTAGGGGGCTTATATTGATGACTTTTATTAACCTTGTATTTTTCGTTCCTAACTGTTTTAAACGGGCGACCTGACCAGGCTCTAGTCACCTCAATATTCTAGTTATCATCTTGATTATCAAGACAACTCAATTTTAATATTCGAAAAGTAGGAGAATTAAATAGGAGAAGCTGGCACATTTTTCAAAGAACGGCCTAAGCGTTCTATCACATTAATAGGTATCTTATCCTACAAACTACAGTCATTTATTGCCTCCCTAGTCCAATATAAGAGAGTGGTGAAAGGACCTGTCGGATGACCATATTGTATCCTATCTAATTAGACTCTCGTTCTCTGATGCATACACGTACAAAGGCCTTATAAAAAGTGAAATCGCTACATAAAAAGAGGAGGGCTTTAGATCTTTTTCTAACTTTTAGAGGGACAAACGAAGTTCAACTAGCGAGCACTAGCCCATACTATAAACATTCTTGAACACCATATCATAAGTAGGTAAATAACTTAAATACTCCTAATCTGTTCTCTCTTTAACTTGGCCTTTGATGATCTACTGACTTGAGCATCAGAGTTTATATATCAGTAATCTAGCTTCACTCTTAGCTCGTTCTTTTTAATTTTAGGTAGTTTCCCAGGAGTCATTGAGCAGAGCTAAATACTAGTTTTTACGACCTCTATATCAACCACAATAGTAAAATCTATATGGTGCATTGAATTTTCTGCCAGAAGAAAATTTAGGCATCAACAGAGGTGAATTGAGTTTTATAAAGATTTAAAACTAAAAATGTATCTAATATAAAATTTGAATGATATAAATGTTAAATACAGAAGTAAGGCAGTACTAAAAATTTAAAAGGAGTAGGGAAGGGAAGTGCAAATATAATTTATAATAGCTCAATACGCTATCTACGTTCACTCCCTCAGCTTATTTTTACACTGAGATTTAAGAGTAGACAAATTTAAATCGATCCAAATTGCTTAATTGGATCGGTTTGGATTAGTTTGAAAATTTTTGAATCGATTTCTGGATTGATATTTACAAACCGCTATTGTTGGATTGAATTGTGAATTGAATTAATTTTAAACCACAAATCGTCAAACCAAACAGTTTAAATAAATATTAAATATATTTGTTATTATTGTATTATAATATTATAATTATATAATAAAATAATACATTAATTATTTTGTTAATATTATATTATAAAATAATATATTTATTATTTTAAAACTGGATCAAAAAACAAACTAAACCCCAAAATTTTATGCTTTAAATTTTATCTAAATTAATAAATTACTTTAATTTAAATTTAAGATTCAAATCGCGAATTCAAACCACATTATACGGTTTGGATCGATTGCAGTTTGTGACATACTATTGGATTCAATTAGATTGTCTAAATTTTAAACCACAAACGCTTAGCCCTACTAATGTTTTGTTGTAAAGCTTCGAGTCGGAATCTCTCATGTGACAATTATTGTATATACTCATATTACGAATTTGAGAGTTAGAATCACAACACGGGAGTTTGCAGCGCTCTAAGTATTATTGTTTTTAAATTATAAAACATTCAAAATAAATTTTAATCAAAATTCTAAATATAAAAATATTTAATTTTATTAAATATTTCACAACTAATTTAAAAAAGAATAATATTTTAAAATTATTAAATACACTAATTAAAATTATTAAACAACATCCAGTAAATTTTATATGACAAGTAAGTCGAGAATAGAAAATATATCTGTAATCTCTAAACATTCAAAAAATAATTATTACCTTTAACTAACCCTTTACTTTACTCATAAATACCAGAAATTGAAGTCTGAGAAGAGGTAAGTTTATGAGAGTATATTACGTGAGTAGACATGAAAAAATATATATACAGAGAAGTGCATAAAATAGTTATATGATAATAATTTAAGAAAATATTTATGAATGCATAGAAAATAATTTAATTTCAATAAAAATCACAGCCTGTTATTCAAAAATTATTAGACTAGTCACTTTTTTTATAATTATTTTTATCAAAAATAAACTCGAATCGTTAATTATTGGAATTGAAATTATTTTCATTTTTATAGGGAGACCATTCATTTTTCTATTGACTAAAAAAAAAAGGAATAATGGTCGTTAATTATAGAATTAGTCTTATGACTTTAATTGGTGTCCAAAGACGGAGAAAAAGATAGCTTATGAACAATCAAAGTGATCTTATTTATCATTATTTAAATCTCAATAATTGAAAGTACTTAAACGTAATAATTAATAAGAGATATAAAAAAATTTTAATTTTAAGGGAGTATATAAATATATAGATAGATAAATAGATTGTGTAAATTAATAATTAAAAATTGGTCTAAATTTAAGATAAAGAAACTCGATCCTTACTTCCTTAAGTAAAAATGTGCTAATAATAAAAATAATTACATAAATTTAACAATTCTCATTTTTTCTTTTTTGGTGTATGAAATACGTAGTCGATTAGCATTATTAATCAAATTCAACAAATAAAATAAAATGATAACTATTGAATTAACTTAATAACTATTATTAATATATTTTTACTTTATTAAAGTAAAGATGCCCTCATTAAAGAAAAATTCTCTCTCCCTCTCTCTAATTTAATTCTCCATATAAATTTTTAACTGTAAAATTTATGCAATTCAATAATTAAAATTTATAAGTTAAAAAATTATATTTGCTTCTAAAAGGTTTAGTGATTATATTTATCATTAAATTATTTAAATTAATATATAAAAATTTGTGTTCAAAATTAAGTAAAAAAATTAAATTAAGAGATCCTTGGGATCACTTTTCCTCCATGATTGCAATTATTTTTATTTTTATAGGGAGACCATTCAATTTTTTGTTAACTATAAAAAAAAAAATGGTCGTTAGTTATGGAATTAGTATCCTATTCTTATTCTTACAACTTTAATTGGTGTCCAAAGACGGAGGAAAAGATAGATGAACAATCAAAGTGATCTTATATATCATGACTTGGAAGTTGGAAGTATCTTTCTTTTGAATTAAGTGGTCAATTATTAAGGTTTGAAAGTGGTGGTGGAGAAAGGACACGTGGTCATTTGATCAACACTCAAGCAAGGTGGCCTTGTAATTGTATATATCATAATCTCATGTAAATATAATAATGAAAATATATATAATCTTTAGAACTTTCTGTGTTTTGGGTACCAACATTATTAGTAAGCTATTTGTCATAGTTTAATCCAATCAAATTTTCTATTATTTTAAAACAATTCAATAACCTTAATATTAAACAAAATAATTTTTACTTTTAATTTGAAAAAAGAAGAAGATATATTTGCTTATAAAATATAACAAAAATAACATATTTACTCTCTTAATTTCAGAACCTATACAGGTCCTAAAGCTAATAAAAAATAATATTTACATCCCCTTTCCTCAATTAAATATTTAGGATAATATCATTTGAGTCTATATTTTTTTAAATTAGAATTTAAATCCTAGAACTTTGTTAATACATTACTTAAGTATTCTTTGATCAAGTTTAACCATTAAAAAGAATTTGTGAACGAAGGACTAAATGAACTAATTACTAAAATTTATATTTTGAATTTATTTTTATAAGAATAAAGAGTTGATTGATGAAGTTTTAAAGAAAAAAATTGAGAAAATGGGTGTAAATATAAATTTTTGGATCGTGAGGAGAAAAGTACGCTTATACTTTCAAAGTGAATATGCCATTTTTCTTTTAAAGAAATTTTAATATTTTATGGTAATATATAATTAATTCCCATTCTGAAGAGATAAAAACTGTCAATTTTGATCTAAATAATAAGAAACAGGTGACCTCAATTTCAAGTGAAATTGACTTGTTATGGCTTTTAAGTAATATAAAGAAATCAGACCTTTTATGACATAAATATAGGGTGCATATCATTACTGTTTGCTCTAGCATTTGGATTAATACTGAAACAATCCTTATTTTCTACAAACTAACCACAATTTTTCTGTTTCTTGAGTAATTTTTTAAAAAGTAAGGGGTATCGAAATATTAGTCTAAAATACCGAAAGCAAATAGTATTTAACCTATGTATATATAAGTCATCCGTGGGAGTATAATTACCTTCTAATACCTATTCTATTAAATAAAGATGAGAAATAGACACAAAAAGGAGGATATTTGTTTTTTTTTTTAAAGAATAGTTAGTATTGAAAGTATTTAAAATGTGTTAGTGAAGAATAAGATTGATATTCTTCTTATACATTAAGAGAAAAGATTAAATTAGAGTTTCGTTCACTATGTAGATGGATAGAAAAATTAGAGAACAAAAAAAAAAAATTTCAAATACCTAATTACTTAAATAGATAATACATAAATATTATATAATTAATAATACTGATAGATAAACTTAAATTAAAATTTTATCCAAATCTTTAAGAAAGAAAAAAAACATAAGTATATTCGTCTAATTAAATTTCTCTTTACCAATCAGAAGATGCGGGTTTGGGTTACCATCTGCCCTAACCTATTTTGGGATTTAATAGAAACCTAACAAAAAAAAAAAAAAGAAGTAAAATCCTAAATAATGATAGATATGTAGAAAGCGTATTAAATTAGGTTTGATTATCCTGTCTATTTAGGAAAAATAACTTCTCAAAATAAAAATTTATACAATACTACCTAATTTTTGGTTTGATATTAAGCGCCAATAATGATAACACATGTTAGAAGATGTCACCATATTAACCTTTTAAAGGGTATGATTTAGCTGAGTAATTATGTTAGGCAGCTTTAATTAGCTTGATGTTGAAAAATATCTATGACTATATCTATATCTTATAATAATTATTGAGAATCTATCTCAACTTGTAATCTACTTGATTACATTTGTAGAACCAATATACAAAGATTTTGGCCTTAATTAGGACAAAGAGAACATAGTACATATATTATAAATATCAATTTGTAAACAAATTAACATCAATTAAGATTATATCAATCAATCAAGCCATTCAAAACGTGCAATATATTGCTAATTAATATCTTCTACTTATTGTATTCTTTTATATATAATCTTGCCACTTACCCATTTCCAACAATTTGACAGTATATATATATATATACACACAAAAAAAATGATATAGGATAAAGATTAGATATAAAGATAGGTATACCATAGGATTTTTTAAAATAAAATATTTTAAATAAATAGAATAAAAACTTATATGTTGCTGATTTATTTCTTCTACACGTAATATTCATTTATATATGTAATCTTGCCACTTACCCACTTCCAACACTGAGAGAAAAGGCAAGAATATTATATTATATATGGATACAACTTTTAACTTTCCACTCAGAAAAGTTATTATTCATGCTATACTTGAAATTTTTTTATTTTAAAAAATCTTATGGTATACCCATTTTTATATCTAAGTGGAAGATAGAACTGATATTGAATGAATTCCCCAATCACCTCCGTTGGAGTGGTTGCTACCCATGCTGGAGTGTATGGGTTGAGGTCCGATGTTGTAGAACTCCTTTATTTTGTGTGAAATTCTATTTCATCTCGTATAAATAGCGGGAAAAGAGTACTTTTATTGTTGAAAATAAATCTCACTTCAAATATGAACATAAATTATCAGATAAAATTATAATAATACTTACATATATTATCGGTAAAGGTTTTATAGTATCATAAAATTTTAAAAAAAAAAAAAAAAAAACTGCATAAATTCTAATAATATATAGTTCCATTTAATATTGGGGTATAATGATTTTGAACTACAATTGTTATAAGATCTCTAAATATCAAATATTAATTATAAAAATATATAAATTTCTCTAAAAATTAATATTATTAAATATACTTTTAATTTTATTTTCAAAATACATCGCAAACGCCTATATACATTACTTGGGATTACATGGGAATAAAATATTTGCTACTTGCAACGGACCCAATTCGCCGCATGCAGCCTGCTCAAGTTGAACTAACTTTCCCAACATAATGATTCTCTCTATCTATCAATCTATTAAATCATTCATTGAAGATCTTCGCAACCTGTATGATCGTATCTATTGATAACTACTTGCTTTCATTTAAGCTTTAATTTAATATATATCATCCAAAGATTTCATAAAAAGGATAAGCATGGGAAGAATTCATGGCCAAAATATTTGATCGAGTCTTATATAAATTAGAGATTTCAATTCGATCATGGAAAGCAAATTGTTATATTGACTCTCTCGTCTCCCACTTCTGTATGTAAAAATGCCTTACAGTTCATGCAACTTTGTTCACCACCCACCGACGGATTATTCATAAATGTATAATATTAAATATATCAATTTTAGCATTTAAATTAATATGATACAGTTATATTATCTTCACATATCGTATAGTTTTTTAAAATAAAAAAAATTTACAAAATAATAAATGATAAATAATATGATAATAATATAATTAACTATATCATATCATCTATTAAGTCCACAGTCAATATATATAAAGAATTAATTTGTATTGAGAGTTTACATCTCTATTATTATTATTATTTATAAATATAATATATATACAGATATGCTATTTGCATGCACGTGCATTTCAGTTGTAATTTTCAATTTAAAGATTATAATAAAAAATTAAAAATTATGAAAATTTGTAGATTACAAGAAAGAGAGAAATAAATAAATAAATAAGAAGGGTGGTTATATTAAATGTCTATCTCTGCCCAAATAATTCTTTTAGTTTCAATGAATCTATTATTATGTACATCTATTGAGTATGGACACTATCACATGCCAGCAATTAAACACAACCGATTACCAATTGATTGAAGCAAATGGATATAATTTCGCGTGGGTTTAATTCTAACAACATCATCCACAAGAATATATATTTGGTTAATTGTCCTTTTTTACTTTAAATTCTAAAGTTATTGCTTGCCAAATGCCATCAACATAATAAAATGTTTGAACTAATTTGACATAAAAATTTTCGTACATTCAAAGGGGCCAACCAAAATTTGTATCGTGGAGGCCAAAATGTAAGGATCAAAACTTTTTTTTTTTTTTTATGGCGAGAAAACTCTTATATTCAGTTATTACTGTGGCAGTCGGTCATACACGGATTAGGCGCTCACTTTTTTGGGGTACGTGTTTACAAATTATACAGTATTTATCTTGAATCAATTAAGATCATGTATAGGAATTATACTGTAATGGTACTAAGTATAAAATAAAATTTTGGTTATATCAGACTTTTTTATTGGAATATATTTTAAGAAATTGGAACTTAGTATAAATATTCTCTTAGGATGAAATCACTTGGTTACATTAGGTGGGTGGATGCAACAGTATATGGATTTATGGATTTAATCGCACTCTGAATCTCAGTTCTGTTCCTTTTTCTCTTGAAATGGATCCAACACGCTGAGGCTTCGAGGGAAGGTGGCATTTGATAGAGGGATGCGTGAAAATATGAAAACAAACAAGATTTGTAAAGGGTGGAAGTGGCTCCGAACACGGTAAATTGTATTTACATCGCCAAAACTTTGATCCGAGAACAATCGGGGATGAGCCCAAATGTATCTTTCTTTTATCTTTGTAATTGTAATTGTACCCTCGATTGCAAAAGCTTCTACGTTACACAAGGTATGGATTCTAAGTTTCTGTATAAAGACATTTTCTAAGGAAAGAGTCTAGCTTTCGGGCATTACAGTGTTCACACAACTATAGAATGACAAGACAATTCGTAGGGGATTATCAAAATATTGTATGCCAGTGGCGACTCCCAAGAATTAAAAATATAGTGTTTTAGAAAACAAATTCGTATGCAGATAGCTAGGTTGATACACACTAAATTTGGGTCCAAAAAGTTTGCCAGACCAAGCCCATTATTGGTCTGTCAACAACTCGTGTCATCATTTCACCAAGGTCTCGGGTAACTAAGATGCCTCAGCAAGTGGAAAGGCATTTTCGTTCGGCTTCCTTATTTCCTCCCTCTTTCTCACCGGAAAGGAAGCCCACAGACTCTTTCATACTATATCCAAAAACCAAAATTGTCTTAAACAAATAAATAAATCTTTAAAAAATAGTAAAAACATTAAAAACCCTCTTTTCGTTGGATTTATTCCTCTTTAGGGTTTTGCAGCTCCTTCGTTCTCGTTTCAAGTAAGTCCCAATCCACTTTTAGCTCATTCCTGTAGGTTATTCGTTTTTCTATTTAGTTGTTTTCATTCATTTGTATGTTTTTCATTTTTTATAATAATTTCCCCTCATCTTACGGCTCTGCTTCACTTTTTTTTTCCCTCTTTCTGCACGATTTTGTATATTTTGTTTCAAGTGCAATTAGATGTAATCTGGATAGCCCAGTTCGTCAAATTTCCGATTCTTAGATATTATGATTTTTAGCTTTCAGACCTAATTTCGGTTGCTTGGTAAGAAAAGGAAGGAAAATAAATTTGTAGAAAATAAGACATTGAACTTTATGTTATACATATGGAAATTTTTTATTATTTTTTTAACTCAGATTTATAAGGATATTTGAGATATTGTGTGCCGATCATTTTTGTTTTACGTTTCTGTTATTTTTTTTTACTGTTTGCCAGATACCCAATTAATATTTTGCTCATATAATTATTTGTAAATTCGTTTTAAAACGTTATTAGCTTTCTTATCTTTTATTTAAGATTGGTGAATTCAGTTATAATTTACTTGTGTTTTTGGAGATGTATGTGTACTTCTATCTGCTCCATTCTTTTTCTGTGCAAGATAGGCATCTTTAATTTTAAAAGTGAGATTCTTATCTAAAGTTGAATGTGTTTTTTTTTTTTTTTTTGTTTTTTTTTTTTTTTAACTACGTCTTCTTATATTCCAATTGGATTATAAAATTATCTTTTTAGAAGTTGGTTACCTTTCTCTGATAAGGAATAATGTTTATGTAGCTTGTTTTACTTGGAAATTAGTATAAGGATTTAAATATTGGAAAGAGAATGAATTTTTGAGAGGATTAAGAATGAGAATGGGGAAAATGACATTGGAAGTGTCTGTTTACTCTTTTCACTGCCATGATTTCTTTTCTTATTGCATTTCTTTAGGATTTTGTCCAGAATTGGTCTCTTATAGTTTAAATCCAGTAGATTGTTTGCCAACCTACACAAATGAGATTATCATTGTATTTGACTGTTCTGCTCAACTGCAGTGTTTCTGTAACTGTCATATGCTTTTAGGAATTGTCGTCTAGAGATTTTTGTGGAAGTAAAACAGAAAGAACGTTTTTAGTTCAGATTGTTAAGGTTGATTGTGTTTAGTTTAAAATGTGTGGATATGGTTTCATTGCTTGCTGTCGTGTTATTTGCTTTAATGTGGTAGGTGTTGGTTGTTGTATACTGATCTAGAAGTTCTTTTCATTGTTATTGAACTAACACAAAACTTGCTGCATATCAATG